>APFE031210182.1:0-24365 GCA_000404065.3 Pinus taeda | reverse complement strand
TTTGGAAAATAGGGAGGGATTTTAGGAAGGAAGGGAAAGTGTAATTTCAAATATTGATTGAGTGGGAGGGGTCCAAAATGGCAAAACAGAGGCCTAGCCTAGAAAATTGTCAAACTGTAGCAAGACGCTAGGGTTTGTGGTAAAATGATGAATTTGAAGGATATCAGTGATGGAAAGTGCTTAATAAGCTACATTAAGGATAGGGGAAGGTGTAAGAGCATCAGGATATAAGTTTTGTTGATGATTTGACCATCCAAGAGAAATTACCTTCAAAACCCTAGGAGAGGAAAATGAGCCTTACCTAGGTAAAACTGAAGCACGAACAAGGTGTAAAATGACCCACTGGAAGATGAAATGATGATGAAAACTTTTTGAATGATGGTACACTCGTCTGAATGGTGATATGGGATGAAACTTGGAAAACTTTGAAATGAGTGAAAGCAAATCTTAGCCCTAATACCTAGTGACCAAATTTTACTTGAAGACTCACTCAAATGACAAAATTTGGCCTTGACACCTTAAAATGACTTTATAAGAGCATTTTTTATCATTGGAGGAAGGCTTCAAAGATTGAATCTAACATTGGCTCCAATGGGGATGGTAGCTTCTTGGAGGTGCCAAGAACAATGTAGACCTAGTAGCCTTATCCATTGGGCATGGAGTCAAAAACTCAAGCTGAAATTACACGACTGAATACTGATGACTTAAAGACACAAACTGACTTGAAACTAACTCAATACTAAAACACAACTGACAAACTAGAAAATATGCTCAAAATGGATCTTATTCAATAAAACCTACTCTAATTGTTCCATTAATCACTTGATCAAGTGAAATGAAACAACCAATGCAACCAAGTTAGCATTCTGGCTATTGTTTGAATTTTCCGCAAGTGCTTTCTTATGAACAACAAGAGAGAACTACTGAAAGGAAACTTCCATGAAAACTTTTAAACAGATCCATTGAATAATATGGATTCTCTATCTGACTCCAAAAATACTGCATAAGGATCTTGAAATTCATGTGCACTAGGACTTAGCTCATCCAATGGATTACTTTGCTTCTCTGCATACTATGAATGCAAACTTTCATCTGAGCTTTGTGACGAGACTCCTGCTAAAACTGACAAAGAAACCGGTTGCCGGATCAAGTTTGTATCAATACTTGTTTCAATCTCACAATTAGCTAGTGGAGAAAGACTTTGACTGCAGATATCATCCAACACATCAACTATTGGATCGCGACAAACTTGAAAAGACTATTGCAACCCATTTTCTATTGGTTCTAGTGAGATTGCATGATTTTCTACAAGCTACTCATTTGAACAGATACTATGCAAATTTCCCTTCAAAAACTAAAATGATTCAAAACAGAAAGGTACAGATTCATCTTGCATCATTTGATCATATGTTCCAACTTCCAAGTCTTCATCTACAACTTGACAATCAATGTCATTCGATGGTTGCAAATCTCGATATGAGAAGTCTTGAACAAGGATTTCATTGCCCTCAAGATGATCTAGATCAAAACTTGTCGATAGTTGATTTCTGATTGCATGAAAGTTGTCTCCGATGAACTGAAACAAAGTAAAACAAAAAGGCAAAGATCCTTCAATTACTTCAAAGTTTGATGCACTTTCCTCCTCACTTCCATAGCTGATATGCATCAGCTGATCACTATATTCGAACTGCTGAAAGTGAACTTCCTCCTTCCACAAACTAGCTGTTGGTTTGTCTACAACATTAGCTTCTGTTTGGAGATCATAATCATCATCATACTGATCAAACTGAGGTAAATCATTATTATAAAACACATCATCAAGCATACATGTCAGGTCAACAGATCTCTCTCTTCTACAAGTTGATCCATAAAACAATCATTATTAGATCTATGACAACTGGGATAAGAAAGAATATGTTTTTGATCAGCCACTTGTTCTTCTTCAATCAATGAGCCATGATCTTGAACATCATAATCATTCCTTGTGGTGATATTTTGCATCATCTCTTCTACTACACTTACCAAAATGTTGAATTTTACCTCTAAAGATGTCGATTCCCCTGGATCTATGTTCTTCATCTCCTCTTCCTTCAATTGCCCTTCTGATCAGCAAATTAGCCTCTACATCTACTGCATTGTTTTGCATCTCTTCAAGTGTTGCAATGTTCCTTTCCCTTAGATGAAACTCCATTTCCGGATCAAAGGCTTCCAGGCACTACAAGAGAGCAGATCCAGGAGAAGGTCTTATATTAACCGGCATCGAAAAATAGACTAGGTTAAATCTGGCAGAAAATTGTTGTACTGTCTCCCTTACCAGTCTTTTCAACTGGTTATATTCTTCTAGAATCAATAAAGGGTTTTGTATGACCACCCACCTGTCGAGGAAAACTTTGACGAACTGTTGGAAATCTGAGATGCTCGCATCAGGCAGGGTTTTGAACCAACTCTTGACTTTTCCTTACAAAGAAAGAGCAAAAATCCTAATACTAACATCTTCTTCATCAACTTCAAAAAGTTCATGAAAAGACTCAAAATTCAGTACATGTCTGTCAGTACTGATGTTGTCGCATTCACCATCAAATCTTGGTAGATATAGGTCATGATTTTTAGGGAAAGCATGGGATATAAGAGGTAAAATCAGAGGTTTTTATCGATCTGGAATTTTACAAGGTGTAGGAATATGTACAGAAGGTGTAGAATTAGTCTTGGTTTCTTTAGGCTCACCAGTTTGAACACAGTCATCACAAGATTCAGAAAAAGGGCCTTGATCAAGATCAAAGGCATGCGAATATTTAGTATTCACAATCTTCAAAGGGAAAGAGTCAAATGTAGGTCTAGGGTCTTCTCTCAAATACAATATACTTTGCAAAGCCTTCTTGACATTCTCAGGAAAAGAGAAGAAATAATTTATAACAAAGAACATAATGTCTTGGATGAAATTCCAACTTGAATACCTGATGTTTCCATATTGTCCTTTCATGATTTTGCTGGTTAGGTTCATCCTCTAGTGGAGTCCTTGGATGTAATCTCGAAACTGATTTAGAATCGCCAAGTGAATGATTTCCGCCTTTCGGTGTCTAATTGTTGTCCACCATCAGCAATCAGATCTGAACTTGATAAATTTTGCTGAGGAACATAACACTACGTTCCCCAGTATGGTCGCCACTATGTTAGTGCCTAGATCGACCTCAGGCTGAAGGGAGGAAATCTTAGGATAACCACAAACAACGCTTAACCTGGTAGCTAGCCCTACCAAGTCGGGAGAGGGCTCTCTACTTGTCAATCTCGGTTAAGATGACTACAATTATAGCTTGAGATGACTGAAATGAAATTAGATTTTAGGCTAGGTATGGTAGCTCAAGGGTTTTTGGTTGATTTTGATGATTGGTTGCTAGATCAAATGGAGCATGCAGGTTGGGTCCGGGAAATCAAATAAGGGATACAGACATGTTCTATGGGGTTAGGTAGACAAAGGATTATGTACTAGAAATGGATTGAGATGGTAGTTTAAGATAGTTGAGGAGTTGAGGGATACAAACATGTTCTGTGGGGTGAGGTAGACAAAGGATTTATGTACTAGAAATGGATTGAGATGGTAGTTTAAGATAGTTGAGGAGTTGAGGAGGGCATGAGGAAACCATGAATCCTCTTCAAATTGTTGACAACATAGAAGACTGAATGCATTCCCAAGACAAAGCACTGAAGCTTAGTGTATTTCACCTATTCACCTTGATTCATTCAGTTTAGAAGATAAAAAAATATTTGGATACATATTAAAACATAAGAAAAAAATTATTACAAAGAAGAAAAATACATAAACTCAAAGTCACAAGAATCCCACAAAATAGCTGTGAAACTTGCTTTTATTCCTTGCCAAGCTGCAGATACAAATGTACAATGAGTGCTACCACTTCCACAAGAGTCCAACCTTTTCAAATGACTAAGAAAGTACATAATATAGGCATAAAACCACCTATTCTAGCCATCATGGGTCGAATCCATGAGAAGAGGGGTGGTTTCAACCATATCTAAACTAGGAACACAAAAGTAGGTAGTGGAACAACTTGCCTCTAAAACCAAGGAAACCAATTCATTCAACTCATAACCACCTTTGACTTGATGTATCTACCCTATGAAGTGTTTTACATCCATAATTACATCAAGTTACATCATTTACCATGCCAACTTCATCAAGAGAGTGAGAAAAAGTCAATTGTAGAGAAAACTAGGAAAAATTTGACTTTTCTAGCAAAACTGGCAAAATTTCATTTAATGCGCAGTGCCACTGATTTAATGCACGATGCCACTTTAGGGGCAGTTTTGGAGGCCTTCTCGGTGTCCAAATCAGGGACACTTTTTTAACCCATAGGAAGCAGTCTTGGGAGAATCAACTTTTGGGTGTTTTTTACCCTTTTGGCAGCCAAGATCTTGTCCAAATCTTCTCAAACTTTTTGGGTTTTCTTATTTTTTAATGTTGTTCCAAATATGCAAGCCATTTTTGAAGAAGGTGTCCCTATCAAAAGCGCAACACCAGTGGCACTGCACAACTATTGGAAATCCCTGTGCAAAAAATGTAATGTGCAACACCGATTTCGTACCTAGTTTTGGAGGCCTTCCCGGTATCCAAATTGGGTGAAGGATAGATCGTTGGAAATTTTGTCGATTATACTTTCCAGAACATCTTGAATTTTTCAATTTGGAATTCATTTGCCCTGCCAAAAGTCAAATCTCCCAAGACTGGTCAACATGTGCAAAATGAGGCTTCCTAAATGCAGAGTGTTGTTGCATTCAACTTTTGAAGGTCTTCCTCAACTCAAAATTGAGCTCATGATAGCTAATTGGAAAGATGGTTGTGTCTAGCTATCATTTGACACATCAAGCAAGTCATTTAGCCAACCAGGCTAGGCGAAATCTTGATTTTCCCAAGGCCACTCTAGAGGTGCCGCAACCCTCCCAACGAAACTTTATTTTTGACATTTCTCTAAAACCATGACACCTGTGTAAACTGTGAAGGATTGTTTTCTTCCTTGGCCTATTATGGACAAGAACCTCTCTCACTTTTTTCAAATTCATCTTCTACTTCTCAGAAACATCATTTGAGTAAAACCTACCCTGGTGTGTGGAACATGGTTTTTGTAGAAATGAAGGGAAATGAAGAGGATAAGGTGCTGATAAATTCTTGAGAAGATTTTAGAAAATAGGGAGGGATGTTAGGAAGGAAGGGAAAGTGTAATTTCAAATATTGAGTGAGGGGAAGGGGTCCAAAAGGGCAAAACACAGGCCTAGCCTAGGAAATTGTCAAATTGTAGCAAGAAGCTAGGGTTTGTGGGAAAAAGATGAATTTGAAGGATATCAGTGATGGGAAGTGCTTAAGAAGGTACATTAAGGATAGGGGAAGGAGTATGAGCATCAAGATACAAGTTTTGTTGATGATTTGACCATCCAAGAGAAATTACCTTCAAAACCCTAGGACACGGAAATGAGCCTTACCTAGGTACAATTGAAGCACGAACAATGTGTAAAATGACCCATTGGAACCTGAAATGATGATGACAACTTTTTGAATGATGGTACACTCGCTTGAATGGTGATATGGACCGAAACTTGGAAAAATTTGAAACGAGTGAAAACAAATCTTAGACCTAATACCTAGTGACCAAATTTTACTTGAAGACTCACTGAAATGACAAAATTTGACCTTGACACCTTAAAATCACTTTGTAAGAGCATGTTTGATCACTGGAGGAAGGCTTCAAAGACTGACTCTAACAATACATATCAAATATTAATATTATAAAACCAAAGGATTAATATTAAAACCCAAGTGATTGATATTTTAAACCCTTGAGATTAATAAACCCAAGCGATTATATTAAAACTCCAAGGGATTAATATTAAAAACACTAGGATTAATTTTAAAAATCCTAAGATTAATATACCTAACCCAAAAATAATATCATATACCATAAGATTATAAACCCTAATATATTATTATACATACCAAAGATTAATACTATAAACCCAAGGGATCATTAGTAATATAGTTGATTATGTTTAAATATAAACCCTGTTGAAAATAGCAACAAGAAATGCTAAAAATAGAGTTTCTAAAAATAGCATTGTTATAAATAGCAGTTCAGCGAGTGTTGATATTAGCAACAATGGATGGAAAAAAGGAAGTGCTAAAAATAGCATTTCGGGATACCTTCCTATTTTAGTCAGTCCCTAAACTAAAATAGTGAAGTAAAATTTGAATTTGATCTTAGCAGCTGTTTGTAAAATAATTAATTAATTCACCTTGAGTTAATTAATTGTATAAAAACAAACGTGAATTCTATGTGAAGACAGGCAACAATTTCTCCATTAATTGAGGAATTTATCCATCAGTTAAAGAGATAAGGATGAGTTGTAATTTGACTTGTAATTAGTTAGCTCGGTTAACTGAGTTAAGTCCCGTTAGATTAGTTCCAATAGTTTGTGGAATTAATTGTGAGTTCAGTTAGTTAATGCTTGCATGCATGTAACTGTTACTTTTCAGATAACTGAATATTCTCTCATAAATAACTCATGCATGTCAGTTCAGTCAGAGACCCAGTTTAGATCAGTGAAAGGGACAATGTACTATCAGTTGGAGGATTTTTCCTATATAGGAAACTCATCCATGCAGAAGGAATTATCTCCTTCAAGATTGCACAGTTAGATCATAGGTTAGTGTGTGTGTGAAGAGGCCAATTCACACAGGTGGCAGCACTCGACCCCAAGGAAAACTACGCAAGGAAATAGGAGGCTTAGAGGGTAGAGGAGAAGGTTTCCGAGAAGCCTTTCACTCTCTATGAGCAGCAATTGGATTGCGGAGAGAGCAGGATAGCTTGTGAGTTGATTCTTTTTGTAATATGAACATATTTCCACTTGTATGATAATACAAATATTGGGGTTTTAGGCTGAGGCTTTCCCTAGGTTATTCTTTTGTATTTCATGTGTATGATTTCTCTTCATCTGTTATATGTGTTCTATTTGATCTTGCTCATATTCAATAAGCTTCCACAAAGTTTGTTGTAGAAGTAGATCTCGTATTTTGCTTTAGTATATTGCATAATCAGGTGATCTACAGTGAGAATTTCTACATGGTATCAAAGCAAAGGTGATCAAGGCAAAGAACAGTATACAAGAAGGAGAAGTTTGAAGTTGGTTCCTGAAGATAGAAATCTCAATTTCACCAATGGCGTTCAGTGGTTTAAGACTTGAGTATGCCCTTGATGGAAGCTCGAATTATATAGCCTGGAAGGATCACATAGAGGCAGTATTAGAGAATAATGGTTTAAAGGACTTCATTGATTAAGAAGTCCCCAAGCTGACTAATTCTACTCAACTAGCGAAATGGAAGAAATGTGTGGCTAGAGCAAGGAGAATACTCCTGGAGGGAGTTCGAGACCACATTTTCTCAAGCCTCCATGGGAAGGAGACAACACCAATTCAAATCTAAATTGTAATGATCATAACCCTTTTGTCTTTCCAACCAATCTCTTCTTAATTTTCTCTCCGCTTTTCTTTGATGCACATGCAATAAATACTTGATGTTTGACTTCATTTTAGCTAGAAGTTGTAGGTGGTCATAAAAAAATGAGTATGATATGTAGAAAATCCTTGAAACCTTGCAATTGTTAATGAGAGAAAATTGATCACAAAAGACACAATATTTTTATACATAAAATATGGGGAAAGAAAATAATGAATAAACAATGCTTACTTGTATTGAATCAACTAAGCAATTTGATCTATTAATAGAATTCTCTTCAAGCATGAAGCTCTATGCAATATTGATCAACTCTCTACAGGAATTTCCCAACACTTAGGAAAATCAGGCATTTTAGGAGATTCTATTTCCTAGCACAAATATGCCCCTCAAAAATAGGAAATTATCCTATTTCCTTGCTCAATTCCTAAGACAATTAGAGCTACCTTGATCATCAAGCCTCCACAAAAAAAATTGTGTACAATAAATAAATACATTTGTGTCTTCATTCAATCTCAATAGGCAATTCAAATTGCATGACCTACTATGGATAAATTTAGCATCTGATGTAGTTAATTTGGAGTAAGTTGAGTTAACACAAATTAAAACTACTCAACTAAACTCAAGTCTATCTCTATCTTAGAACTAGAGATTAGTTAATTGACATACACTAGAGTTAACTCCACTAGATCACTAATGTTAGCCATCAACTTGTCCACAACTCATTGCATGCCATCTAACTTGAATTAACTTACTATAACTCAGTGATAGGCCATATTGCTCATGTTAATTGAAAGTTAACTCAAGAAACTATGAGACTGAATTCGAATTAGCATCTTTGACTAAGGCACAAGTCAAAGAATCCATTTCTTGCTACATTTTCAACTCTCCCTCTTAGCAAGGAAGGGATTCTTGGAAGAACCTTGTCCACCTAGATCTGTATTCAGCTCTACCAAGTTCTCTACTGTTGCAGATGCTCCCTATGAACTAGAATACTTCTCTGATTCCTTCTACGAAACCTTATTTGAAGAGTCACTCTTTCCCACCATGCTCTATGATTTCACCACATTAGCCATAAGTGCCATGTACCCTGTGTACCTAGGTGTCTTCTTCTTGATGCTGGGAAACTCAGCTCTCTTTTGAGCTCCCTTAACCAAATCCTCTTCCCACTTGGCTCGAACTTTCCCTATACTAGAAGTGTTTGACTGAGTGGTTTCCTCCACTTGCCCTGGGTTATGGTCCTCATCATCATCATCATGCAAGTCAGCCCAAATGCTAACTATCTTAGACTGAAAATTGAGATATTGGCTGAGGCTCTATCCTGCTCTCGCTCAACCACCACATCTCTAGTCTGAAAACTCTCTTCCTTGCTAGTCAAGTTTGCACATGACTCAACCTCCAATTTGTAGAGGTTCTCAACCCTAACACCAATTTGTTTGATTTGTTCTGAAGCAGAATGCTTGACGTAGGCCTTCCCTTTTCTAAATACTACATCAAACCCTTTGTCTTCAAGGACTGCTACTGAGACAATGCTTTTCTTCAACTGGAACATACATCACTTTCTTGAGATGGAGAAGGGAACCCGACTCCCTCTTAAAGCTCATTGTACCAACTCTTTTGCTCATATATATGCCATCATCTCCAAGCTCGATATCGAATTGCATGTCTTTCTCCTCCAAACTGTTGAAGAAATTTGTATTCCCTATCATGTGAAATGAAGCCACTAAATAAATATATCACTCTCTACCTTGAATTGAGATTTCCATGCAAGCTATAAAAGAGAAATATAATTTTAACTAGGAAGAGATTACTTCTCCTCTTGTTGTTGTTGCATCATGCTTGTTGGATTTCTTATTTGGACATTTTCTAATATAATTTCCAAACTTATAACCATGAAAAACTTGATCTTGTTAATATCCTTCTTTTCCTTGTCTCCATTCTAACTAGACTCTATTTTGTCTTGGGCTTTCTTTCCCTTAGATTTCTTCCCTTTTCCAGCAGAATAACATTTCTCCTCGTCTTTTGTCCCAGATGAGACTCCATCCCTTATGCTCCTCCTTATCTCTTCCTGCACAAGATCTAACCACACTCTCCCAATCAGGGAGCTTATCTCTACCATTCACTACATCCTGGAAACTATGCCATGATTTATGAAGCCCAATAAGAGAAAGGCTCACAAGATCTACTAGTGGATCTATCTCTCCAACACGTCCAATTTCATCTGTCACTTAAGAAAACCTAGATAGGTACGTAACAATGGGCACATTTTGGCCCATTCAAATGTTCCTCAATTTGTCCTTCAAAGGTATTTTTCTGGCATCACTACTACTTTCAAATAGATCAGTAAGGGCCTTCCACATGTGTAATGGTGTCTCCTTCCCATGAAGATTTGGAACAATATGGTCTCTAACTCCTTCTAGGATCATCGTCCTAGATTTGGCAATGTTCTTCTTTCATTGAGTCAACTACTATGCATCTGATGCAAGAGGTCTACGAATATTAGTATTGATGTATTCAAAACTCCCATTATCATCTAACACAACCTCCATTCTATCCTTCCATGCACAAAAGTTCAATGTCCCTTCTAGGGCATACTTTGTCTGCAAACCATAGGAAGACATGATTCCTGTACTTGTAGAATTCCTACACTAATTGATCTTCGCTTCAATTCACTTTCAAGGAACTTGGTCTATATCTTGTTTTTTGATTTGGTACCATGTGGAAAATCATTACCTTGCAACTACTACTGAGAAAAAACTAATCACAAAATACACAAAGATTTCTCTACCAAAAATCTGTAGAAAGAAAACAATGAATAAAAATGTAATCACATATAGAACACAAAATATATCTGGGGAACCCAACTGGGAAAAACCCCTTCTTGCTTGTATTGAATAAACTAAGCAGAATGATATATTACATAGAATCTATTTCAAGCATGAAGCTCTTTGCAATATTGATCAGATTTCTACACAACTTTCCCAACCCTCTACACAAAATCTGTGTACAATAAATGAATACATTTGTGCCTCCATTCAATCTCAATAGAAAATTTGAATTGCATGACCTACTAGGGCTAAATTTAGTAGTTGTTGTCGTTAAATGAGAGTAAGTTGAGTTAACACAAAGTCAAACTACTCAAGCAAGCTCAACTCTATCTCTATCCTAGAAATAGATATCAATTAACTGACATGAAATAGAGATAACTCCATTAGATAACTAAATTTAGCGATCAACTAGTCCACAACTCATTGCATGTCATCTAACTCAAATTAACTAACTATAACTCAATGATAGACCATGTCACACATCTTAACTGGAAGCTAACTAAAGAAACTATGAGACTGAGTTCGAATTAGCAACTTTGAGTAAGGCGCAAGTCAAAGAAGCCATTCCTTGCTACATTTTCAACATGATATCCAATCTTTCTATCAATCTTGCTTTGAATGTAGGTAACAAAATTTATAACTTCAGTGATAGAACGAATTATTGAGATGAAAGCTCCAACATTTTCATTGTTCATATTTATATGTCAATGATATATATATATATATATATATATATATATATATATATAATATATAATATAATTATATATATATATATATATATATATATAATGAAACACAAGGATGTAAAAAAGAAGAATAAATAGAATTCAATTGATAGGAATGGAACTCAATAAAAGAACAACCATAGAAATACCAACAGCATCCACATTTGCATTGTAATATATCCATATGAAAGAGATATAATTATATTTGAAATGTTATAAGAAAAATGAGAACTTTATTTGGAAAAATATCTATATCTTTACATCATAAAACTTCATTTCGAAAATAAAGATGAAATATAAAAATACATGCAAAACAATAAACAAAGTATTCCAAAATGCAACCATATTGATAACAAATCTATTGAAATTATTGAGAAATACAATGAATAACTTACTAAAATATTTAGAAATTATTGAAAGTTACAACAAGAAATATTAAAAAGTATTCATATCATTTGAAAACTATGATAAACTACTAAAATGTGTCAAACATATATATGTTACAATGGTATGGAGCTCATTTATTGCTCCTCTTTATTCCTAAGTGTAACATATGCGTTGTTTTTCATTTTTGCATAATGTTGAAAAGAGAAAAGTAGTGAAATTTGTAAACCATCTATGGATTTCACTCTTGATATAGTTGTAAATGTTAAATCCTACCTCTCTTTATCTCCAATATCTACAGCAGCTTGCTGTAAATTTATCCCCTGTGATTCATGTATAGAGAGGGGCCATGGCATTTTCAAAGGTATTTGTTTAAGATTTCCTATAATAAACGGTGTTATAAGCATAATGTTTGGATGACTTCTGTCAAATGGAACACCTGTTTACTTTTCAAAAATCAGTGTATAAATAATGGAAGTTGAGGGGGCTTTGAACCAAGCATATAGAAGATATATTCAATGTATCAAAGTGCACCATTGACCAACCCAACTTTAACCCATAAATTACATGTTAGCATGACAGGTTTTCCATGGAATAATAAGACTTCACATTCCAAGACATCATCATCATCGTCAACTATTTTTGTTCTTCAGGTATATTTTGTAACATATCTTGCAATTAGAGAATTCCGCGATTTTAGCATTTGCCAGTTGTGCAGAGTCACCAAATTATTCGTTGCAAACAAGTGAACCGCATAATCAAATAAACTCTTTTCTATTGGACACAAGAAGTTGTCAACACGTGACATGAGAAGATCCTAACCATGCGGAAAAGGTTCTACATTTTTTATATTAGTTAAAAGATTACGAACAGAGGATTGTTTCATATCATTTCCTTGTTGCCTAATTTTTTTATCCAAAGTGACAACAATGTTAAGTGTTTGCCACAACACTTTCCCTATTGTTTTACTTGCATACACAGGTTTGTCCTTGACAGGAAGTAGTTCAAGGTCACCCACAAGAATCATGGATCTACCACCAAAAGGAGAAGACTTATTTTTAGGGAAGGCCTCTCACAAATGAGAATCTATCTGTATAAATAACCTTGGACCTATAAATCTCACTTCATCAATCAAGAATATTGAATGTGCCTCATTTCTTCTTGAAACATTTCAAGAGCCTGGCCATTGAGTGGTTGCATATGTTTTATAGGAAGTTTCAAAGTAGAGTGTATTGTTTTCCCACATATATTAAAAGCAACAATACCGCTTCGAGCAAGCAATAACAATGAACTTATGTCATTCATTGTTGAAGTAAAAAGAGCATAATAAATACCATGAATAAGAAAACACTTGTTGGTTCCAACTATTCCTTGAATAATCATATTTAGAGGATCATGGTTTCCATTATCAACAAAGTGGCGTAAAATGATATCATAGGAAACTCGTTATTACTATGATAAAGAAGATGGCTACACAATTTTCTCCCCAATTGAGTTTCCATTAACAACACCCGCAAACTAGACATATTTTATAAAATGGATAACATGTTTTGCAATATCATCTAACATCATTGTTTGCTACCAATTATAATGAATATTGAAGTCCCTTTGACCAAGATTATCAAGGTAAAAAATGTTAACATTGTCTCGAGGAATTATTCGGGACAAAAATTGTCACTCTTCAAAATCTTGTTGACCATTATCTTCTTGCCTGAAGGATTCAACGTCTTCTTTATTAGTTTCATATGACAAAGGAGCTCAATCAACATTAATATTATACAATAATCTTTATTAAACAACATTAATATTAAACAATCCCAATATTAAATAACTCTATTATTAAATAATATTTAACAACCATAATATTAAATTACTCTAACTTCAAATAACCCTTATTCAATAATCCTAATATTAAATAATATTAAATAACTCTATTATTAAATAACCATAATAAAATAACCTTAATTTTAAATAACCCTAATTATTTATAATATTAAACCCTAAAAATTATTTTATATACTAAATCATAATTAAAACCCTAATATTCTATATTATATTATCATATTATATTATTATTAAACCCTAAACCCTAATATTAAATAGTGCTAATATTCAATAACCCTTATCAAACAATCTTAATTATAAAAGATTTTCAATTATTAAATTACCTTAATTTCAAATAGCATTATTTAAATAATCCTAATATTAAATAATAAATAATTTTATAATTAACCCTAATTATTTTATAATTTACAATTTTAATCTTTAATATTTATATTTAAACCTTAATATTTATATTATATTGTTTAAATTTAAAATTAGACAATATTATTCAAATTTCCTTGAGATTGGATTATAATGTTTCACTCATTAAAACAACCACAATAAATATGATTGTGTTAATTTTTACTTTAATAGGTAAGATATTTTTTAATAAGTTAGGTCGAGTTTAGTATGAAGCGTTTGGTTAATTTCTTTAGTTTTGTTGAGGGTTCCGTTAATATTAAATTACCCTAATTTAATTACCAATCAAAATGTTGCGATTAATTACCTATTTGTAAAATTTGTAGGGTATGACAATCTTGTGAATACAAGCTTTTTTCACGACCAACACACTTATTGGGAGGCCAATGGGACTGTGAGTCCCTGTAGACTCACTGTCTAAGGAAGGGCTCTTGGATATTACTCGAAATTTACATTTATTCATCTGGAGTTTGATACCATTAAAAATGAGGGTATTATTCTTTTCTCGTAGATTTTATTTCTTCTCATGGGTGTTTATTTAGAAGATTTTGGTTGGATTTTTTTAATTATATGTTGTATATATATATATTTAAAAAATATTTTATTATTATGTAAATTAATTAGAAAAAGACAATGGATACAGACACGTTGAATTCAGAAGAAGACACGATATATATATATATATATATATTTATATATATATATATATATATATATATATATATTTCTTACATATTTTTATTTATGATACAAATTTATTGATTCAAACATAGATTTTCATCTAGATGTCAGTTTTACAAAGTAACATTATGTATACAAATACAATTGTGACATAAATGATAAATCATAAATCATAATACATATTCAATTCATCAATGATCTAATAAGAGAAAGACAAGATAGTAAGATAAAGATAGTGTTGTTTTCTCATTAAGTCATAAAAATTAAAATGTATTACTGTTTACATAGGTAGTGCAATGCCAATGAAAAATAGAAATAGCTAATACAAAACAACTACAACTACAAGTATACAAACCTCAAGGCAGTAGGTAGCTCATGATTCACGAGTCATCAATCCTCATAGTCATCATCAAAATCAACATCATTGTGCCCATCATCATGGTCGCCACTGCTCTCTTTTGCTGCATCCTCCTCCCTTATACCCAAATTCATCTTTGCGTCTGTTGGTGTGGAGGATGACCCCTCTACAGTATCACCATTATCAAATGTGATAAGGCTCTAGCATTGGATCATTGAGATCCAAGCTGGCTAATGCCAACTCAACATTGTTGTCCAGACCCATATCATCAAGAAAGACATCCCACATCTTTGTCTTTCCCTTAAACCACTCATCCCTCTACATTTAAATAAGACAAAGAATGGTGTGCACATACACCATTGTCTCTTCCCTAGACTGCTCAAGTCTGTTCTTCTTGAGACTATACAAATTCTCATATGTGCTCTAATTCATCTCGCAATAAGAGGATGAAGTCACCTGAGAGAGAAACCTCATGGCTAACTATTGTAGAGGAGGGCTTGTTGCCTCATGATTTGCCCACCAAGAATATGGCTTCTTAGCCTCCCTGTCTCTAATTAGATCATATCTTGCAAATCGACCAGTGGTAGTGGAAAACTCTGCAAAGGCATCCTCCAGCTCATCAAGGGATGCTTGATCTTGAAAAACCCACATGAATGCATCTTTCCTCCCTTGTGAGATTTCACCATCCATATAAGGAGGCAATCTGCGGGAATGTCCACCATTCAGCCACTCATGGTTGTAGTATTTTGGGTTCAATGAGTGAGCCAAACAATGTAAAGGTGTGTAATTTTTGTCATATATGTTGACAAGAATATCCTGTATAGTGGTGAAGAAGGCCTCTAATGATGTCTCATACTTGGGGCACTCACTCTGTAAAATAATTCTCCTCACAGACTCAATCATGGAATCCCATCCCTCATAAACCTCTCCTATGATGGGTTGGTCTATATCTGCAAATCGAAGCAAAGAAATGATAGGATCCATGGTCTGAATAAGTAGATCTACCCTCTCCCGCCAAGCATCATCCAACATTGTGTCCTTCACTCTTTTAGAGGCTAATTGATTTGTCTTTCTCCAAAAGGACCAAACTTTGAAATAACCATGGCCCCAAGAGTGATCTTGACCTCCCTCAACCTCTTCAACATGATGAATGAAGAGTTAAACCGTGTATCCACAATCTTCAACAATGATATATTGTTGTACTCCTTGTAGATACTGAGAGCATTTGTATGATTTTGTACAAAGTTACAGATATGTCATGGATCCTCAATAATGTTACCAATCCAAAGCACATCAGAAGCAATAGATTTCAGTGCTAAGTTCAATGCATGGGCATTGCAAGGTGTCCAAAAAAATTGTGGATATTTAGCTTCCACAATCATGCCAGCAACCTTATAAACAAATGCATTATCTGTAATGATTTGCACACAAGAATCAACATCTACATCTTCAACAACTTTAATAAACAACTCACCTATATATTGTGCATCATTGTATTGTCCAAGTGCATCCATTGCTTTCAAGAAAACTTGACCATTTAAGGAAAACACCATGAAATTGATGAGTGGGTGTCGTGCTAGATATGTCCATAAAAAACAATGCTAACCCCAGATGTTGGCCATGATGTTTTAATAGGCTCAAGCATTTTTTCCACCTTTTTTTTGCCTTCGTCAACAATGTGGTTCCAAGCTTCTCTAATCTAGGAGGCACATACCCTGATGGAGTCCCTTCAGTTAGAGCTTGGCACATCTCAATAAATAGAGGTGAGCGTGCAACAGTGAATGATATGAAGTTTTGATAGAAAAAAAGGCAATGGTGAGATCAAGCTCTTCATGTTTCTCCTTTTGAAAAATCTTGTCCATTGGACCAAGTGAAATTGTCTTTCTTTTTGCTACTTGTCCCCCAATAGAAATCTTAAATGGGAATTTCTTGCTGCTTTTCCTCAAGAATGGAAGGGGGTCATCATTCCAAAGTTTTTTTTTTTTTTTTTTTTTTTTTTAGCCACATTTTCCATACCAACATTGGACTCTCTTTCCATTTCTTTCCTCTTTAGTAAAAACACCTTTGTACAAGCTCCAATTTCACAACCTGTTAAAGCCAACAAATAGAATTTCACACGGAAATATGTGCTCACGAAAGTATTGTGGCAATAGTTGTATTTTCCAACTCACATTGCCTCCTCCCTTTACCTTGTTGGGTGGCCCTTGCTCTCTTGTGAGATATTTCCACAAGGGATATTTGTTACCTTGAGGAGGAAGTATTCCCTCAATATTACTTGCAATAGAGGGAACATTTGCAATAAACTCTGATGAAATTGGGAGAGGAGGGGCATCTCCAATGGGGGCATTCTTCCCCTTCTTTTGCCCCTTCCCTGTTGCCTTTGATTGAGCTATGCATGATGTAAAAACAAAAAAACAAAAAATGCACAAATTTGTAAAAGAAATGCATATGCAAATTGATGAAAATGCAAAAAAATAGAGAGAAAATGCACTTACCTGTTGCTTGAATCTCCTTGAAAACGCTCTCACACCATTTTCTCCTTACTCCCAAACACCCACAACAAACTAAACAACTGAATGTGAAAAAAGAATGGGGAAAGTCACTTTATAACGTCATGCAGGTTCCTGATTTTTAGATTCGAATCTGAAAATAGGGACACGTCGTGTCCCGATCGGAACACAATCTAGATTCGATCGTGTCTTATTCGAACACGACGTGTCCCGATTTTCAAACTTGAATCTGCTTGAATGATGTCTAATTCGCTGGATTCTGGACACATCGAGTCTCGGGGACAAATCCAGTTTCTTAGGTTACCATTATTTACCTCTTTACAATCCAATACAATGGTGATCAAATGCATGTGTAAAGAGAAAAAGGGAATGATTGTATTTAGTTGAAGTTAATCCATTGGAATTCTTGATTAATCTCCAAATTGAGGCCATCAAAGAAAAATAAAATTGAAAGATTGGAATTCATGAAGATTGATAAAGAGAATGATTAATTAATCCATTGGAATTCCTAAAAATTGATTAAGGAAATGATTAATTAATCCATTAGAAGTAAATATTTTTAATTAATCCATGGGAATTTCTGAAAATTGGTTATCTCCAAGTCGAGATCATTGAATAAAAAAAGTGAAACTTATACATATCTAAATATTTATTATTGTGGCAAAAAAAATGTAATGGAATTGCAAAGAAAAAAAGAAATCCCTGTATTTAGTTGAAGTTGAAAAGTGTATTGAAATGATAATCCCTGTATTTAGTTGAAGTTGAAATTGAAAAGTGTATTGAAATGATAAAAGATTTTTAATTAATCTATTAGAATCACTGAGAATTGATTAAAAAAATAACTAATTAATTTATTATTCAGAAATATTTTTAATTAATCTCTTAAAATTCCTAAGATTGATTAATCTCCCAATTGAGATAATAAAAAAAAAAAACTTATATATGTTTAATGTAAACTTATGCATGCATAATTAAATAAATACAAACATATTTATAAATAACAAATAAAATCTACATTTACAAATAAAAGCTTACAGTTTACATCTCCCAATTCTAGTTAATAAATAAATCATAATAAATTTTACCCCATTCGAAGCCAAAGAATTAAAATAAATAAAATTATAACAACTACAGCGGTTATCAAGTCCTCCTCTAAACTAATTACGCTACCGTCGTTCTTGCTCATCTCACTTACCAAATAAATAATAGCAAAATCTTTCATATTTATTAATTTTGCCAAAAGACCATGCTTAGTCATATTTTCCATGCTATCGGGCTTTAAATGAATGGCAATTGTATATGTCTACCGTTCGATTTCGGCCTTAACAAAATCGAATAGTGAGCATATACAGCGGATGTTCATTTAAAGCTCAATAACATGGGATTTATTAATTATGCTATCAGACTTTAAATGAACAGACGCTGTATATGCCCACCTTTCAACATTAGCAAAATCAAATAGTAAACATATACAGCTGTCATTCATTTAAAACCCAATAACATGAGATTTATTGGTTGCCAAAAACACATGTCTTGTGTACGGCTTACAAAGATAGGTACCATGCCTTAGAGAAAAGCAAAGCCCTGTCCCACACATAAACGGTTATTAATTAATGGTGGGGCCCACCTCTTACCACGCATTTGACATTTGGAGTTGTCTATAATGCGACTTTTTGGAGATTCCGGTGACGGAATCCGGCCGAAGAAATGAGGTTAAATCTTGATTTTTAGCAGTTAAAATGGTTTTTTAACTGCATATTTGGATTCAGCGCCCTGAAAAACCTTTGGGAGCCATTGATTGTGCAGAAACTAGCTATCAAACTTGGGATTCCAATGAATTGCTGCCGGATTTTGACTGGAAAAATCCGCCGGAAAAACTTTCAAAGGGGCATCTCCAATGGAGACTTTGACATTTTACCTGTTGTCTTCGCGTGGATCGAAAATCCTCAACCCGCTCTGGTTCTGTACCACACCACACGTCCTCGGACTCATTCCCGAATCCCGCTCCAGTCATTCCAATTAATTCTTCTGATTTTGTGTGCTGCGCGTGAACTTGACGCTGGTAGGCGGCCATTGCTTTAAAGCAGGGCAGAATTCCACTGGATCGTTAAGCTGCGTGGTGTATACTGCAGTGTGTTATTTGCGCGGTATGAATTTTGGAGTTGTCTATAATGTGATTTTTTGGAGATTCCGGTGACAGAATCCAACAGAAGAAATTGACGTTAAATCTTGATTTGTTACACTTAAAATATAATTTTAACTGTATATTTGGATTCAGCACCATGAAAAACTAGCTATCAAACTTGCGATTCCAATAAACTGCTACTGGATTTTGACCAGAAAAACTTAGCAGAAAAGCTTTCAAAAAAATCGCATTATAGACAACTGCATGAATTATAGCCTGCTGCGATCGTATATGTTGACTCTTTTTCCATGGGGTTCAAGAATACAGATTGAATTATAGCCTGCTGCGATCGTATATGTTGACTCTTTTTCCATGGGGTTCAAGAATACAGATTGAATTATAGCCTGCTGCGATCGTATATGTTGACTCTTTTTCCATGGGGTTCAAGAATACAGATTTAATGGCGGAAATCAGAGGGTTTCTCGGCTTTCCAGCGGATCAAAGCATGTTAAGCTCTACGGACTTTTCACTTCGCTGTTTCGATATGTTTTCCCGATGAAGTTTAAGCCCTGTTTCGACAGCAAAGCTTCTGAAAAAGCTTTAATGGCGGATAATAAAATCGAGAGGGTTTCTGACGATGCGGTCAGCGGAGAGGAGCTGAGGAGGGTTTTCTGGACCTTTGATAAGAATGGCGACGGGTTAATCAGCCAACAGGAGATGAAAGAGTCTTTTGAAAAGCTGAGGCTCTGCATTGGCGAAGAGGAATTGCTCCACACGATTCGAACCGTGGACGTCAATGGTGACGGGTATGTGGATTTCGATGAGTTCGTGACGCTGATGAATCGATGAGTGGTAAAGGAGGTGAAAAAGAAGAAGCGATGGCGGGTCATATGGATGGTGATGCGGATCTGACTGAGGCATTCGGTGTTTTTGACGAGAATGGAGACTGCTTGATAACGGTGGAAGAGCTCCAGTCCGTGGTCAGGACCCTGGGTCTCAAGAAAGGCCAAACGATTGGGAATTGCGAGAAGATGATACAGAAAGTTGATAAAGATGGCGATGGGATGGTCAATTTTATGGAGTTTAAGGAGATGATGAGCACAGGGTTTGGGAAGATTTAGCCGTCAAATTTCATTGAAAGTACAGCAGAAATCCGAATGAATTTAACTCGGTTTTGCTTGACGCTTCAACTTGTGCGTTGCAACAATGCATTGTTTTGTAAATGTGTATATAATTTTAGTTTTTTTTAGTTGGTTGAAGTGGATGGTTTTGTGAATAATTTTATTTTATACGATAAAAAAGGTTCGAGGATGGAATCAGTTTTTATAAATAAATTATTTTCAAAAACGCTGAAACGGGAGCCATGTTGAATAATTTTGATAATAACATTTTATTGACATGTAAATTATTTCAAACTTCAAAAATTTTGGTGGACAAAATTTTGTATTGTAACATTTTATTTTACAGGTGGTTGATTTACTTTAAAGATTTTTTTCCCTATTTTTTTTTTAATTAAATTTATTCAAAAATAATTTTATTTTTTTTTATAAAATTTAAATTTATTTATCTTAATAATTGAAAATTTTCTTTTTTATTGTATAGATATAGCAATGATTTATTTTAATATATTACATCATTAATTACTATTGTATTATCCATGTTACTTTTATTATTTATTAAAATAGATTATTATCATTTAATGTAAAATGAGAAGGTGATCTTATTGTTCATTATTGAGAAGGTTGTCCATGAATGACGAATTGTCTTTGATAAAAATGGGAGTACAAAGCTTTTGAGCATTTTCGCAGCCTTTTACCTTGTTAGGACATTGTTGATTTTTTTTTTTTGAAAATTATTAAAAAAGGAGTAATGATTAAGTGTTTCAGATGATTTTTATCTTCCAAATTAGCCTAAAAAATAATAGAAACTTTGACAAGATTATGATAAAATCTGGTATTTTTTTTTTTAAAATCTGGGTTATAACTGTCAAACTTAAAAAGTTTGGGTGTCACAAGCGTTTTCGATGGTGGTGAATCCATTTTCACCATAAAAAAAAATAATTCAAACACTCCAGCATTACCGTCCGCGTGGCCTATCTTGAATTTAAATATTTATATACTATAGAATACATGAAACTGGGAACCAAATCAAACGTATATTAATCAATCTCAAAGAATTATGTACATGTTGTACATATAAATATATATATGAAACAATTCAATTAGTTCCCATGAGTTCTTGGACTCCAATAACTACCCAAACTAACCCAAAGTTAATCCTGAAGATTAGTTATCTAATAGTTCCCCCTTAATTCGAAGGGATATGCCAAAGTCCAAGAACGAGAGCTCAAAATGAAACAATGCATCTTAGCCAAAAGCTGAATGTCTCTCAGAAATGGTTTTTAAGGATGATCACAAACCAATATGGAAAAACTTAAGGTCTCAACCAACACAACTCTGGAACCTTCATAGCGGTTCTCAGAACAACCAAAAATGTGGTTTTAATGTGACCACAAACTCTGTAACTATCACAACAACTCCTCGAACAATTCCAAACATGGAAGTGCTCAATCAACTTGATCTCAAGCTCGCTTAACATCTCAAACTCGAACCTGTAGCAGACCATCAACTATTCCCCCTTTGTCGGATACAGCGTGAGAGGTACTCTTCATCACTGCAAGGTTGGTCATCACTCTAGAACATATTCTTCGATATGCCCTGTAAATCTTCTGAGTTGTTTTGGTCCAATCCCAATAAGCAATCCATCCGAAATTTACCTTCTCTCTTGCAGTAGACTTCTTTCTGGAACATCTATTTGTATGATGATTTCGCTTTCCGCAATGCTCACACGGGTGAAGATCAAAACACCGATCTTTCATATGCCAGCTCTGTTGCACTGTTGGCATCTGTCAACTTGTTCTGGAACAACACCGTCAAGAAATCCAGCGCTTCGGAATAGTATTGGTTTAGCAAAATCTGGTATGTGAAAAGATACATCCAGAATATCCTCTTTGTAACCCAAACCAGTTTTGTGTTTATTGTGTCTAATTTCTTTCCATGGCCTTATGAAAGTTTTGGGAATGTCAAGCTTCTTCTAAGAACTTCCAGTTGCTTTTCCTTTTGGAACCACTGCATTACTCTTATTATTTTCTAACAGATGATCGGGTTCAAACAAACTATTATTCTGAACAAGAATAGGTTTAGAATTCTTCTTTTGCAGTTTTTCTCGTTGAAACTAGGATTCTAGCTCCAAAATTCAATTTTGTTTTTTACATTTTGCAAACAGGGGTGGATGTGAGAAAGTGTCCTTGCTGATTTGGACACTATTATGAATTGTGGATGGCATTAAACTGCGTAATAACTACAACAAATCATTAAATTTGGCCATTTTCTCTAACATCAACTTTAAAAAAGGGGTGTCAGCTACCACCGAAAATGCACCAAACATAAACATATTTAGATGAATTAACTGAGTGTCGGGTTCAACCGAAAATGCACATGTTTACAAAGAAGATTCGAGAATAAAGAGATTATAAAGCCGCAACTACACAATTACAAACTTTTATCTTTGCTCCACAAAATGAATACCATGAAAACTCAAGTTTTTTGTGAGTTATATCCAAAATGCATGAGTTGCAAATTTATCAAATAGTGACATGCTAGGGTCACCAACCGATGGAAACCGAATTCATGTTCACGACCTCCAAAAATATCTCCTAAAATTAGCTTTTAAAAAAAATATCTTTCAAAATTGTCTCTATAAAAATCTGAACTTGAGACCTTCAATAAACCAAATAACTATATAAACTTCACCAACCACAAAATCATTTTCCCTTCTTGATTTTTTATCCATAAACTCTACCTCCAAAAATATCTCCCAAAATTCGCTTTTAAAAGGTTACCTTTCTAAATTGTCTCTGCAAAGATTTGATCTTGACACCTTCAATAAACCAAATAAATATATAACTTTCACTAACCACAATGTCATTTTCTCATCTTGATTTTATATCTATAAACTCTATTATTTAAACTTTAACAAGAACAAAATCAAAACTTGATGTCATAGAAGCTCCTTTTCTCCACTTGCCACCAATCAAAATTACTCTATTTAATGAAAATAAGAGAAGGAAGAAGCAAGCCTTACCACTTCTTTTATCCTAGCTTCTTTTGCGTAATTTTTTTTCACATAAAAATTACTTTTTATCTTGGCTCCTTTTAAGTAAACTTTGTTGGTTGAAATTAATCTTTTTAATAGTGAATTTTACATGTGAATAACATGGTGGCATCCTGAGAGTTACTCTTTATTTGAGTATTTTTTATTCATTTCTCAATTTAAAAAAAACTTCCACAACTTTCTCAAAAATTAGTGTTCACATTAGAAATTATTATTTAAATAATTTTCAAAATTCACCACAACTTAATGTGAATGTCATTTCTTCCATGCTTATCGACTCCTTCTATGTTATAGCGCTCTCTGCTGTAAGCTTCACTTAGTCAGCCAAAATTCTCACAGTCCACTTCACAACTGCAATGTACGTCCACTCAATATGTAAACTAACAAAATCTATTTTTTAAATCCAGAGCAACCAGAAAATTGACCACTCTTCAATTAAAAATTTAATTAAAACCACCAAAAATATAAATATCTTTAATTTTAAGTATCCTTCAGGAAAAGCTTTGTATCTTTCAAAAATCTTTCAGTAAAATCTCCGGGTAAATGTAAATATTATCATTTAGAAACTTTACTTACTGTGATTAAACTCTTGTTTACTATCGTAAATGCAAATACTATGCTTCAGACATTTTACTGTGATTAAACTCTTGTTTACTGTAATAAATGCAAATACCATCTTTCATAAATTTCACTGTGAATGCAAATACTACTACATTTTACTATAATTAAACTATTTTTTACTACAATAAATGCAAATAAAACCTCCCAAAATTAAAATAACAAACGACCCTTGGGTGCATGGAACTTAGACTTTTAGCAAA
>APFE031210178.1:1866-60107 GCA_000404065.3 Pinus taeda | reverse complement strand
GTTATTGAAGGAACTACTCCGTTTTCCCATGAGATTCTCACTTAAATGTATCATAATCTTAATTTTTCTAAAAGAGCTAAAACCTTAGAACTCTTCATGACTGAGTGCACACCTTTGCCAAATAAGAATCCTCCTTATTCCTCCTTTGTTTTCCCAGACAGAACTAAACACATTGTCACTATTCTTTCTTATTTACTTGACTATTATTTAGATCAATGGCTTGATGAATGTATCATAAATTTCCTATCTATTCTGTCAACAAAATCCAAGCCCTCTGTCCTCTTCAATTTTAGCGAATTTCTAGCAGATGCCATCTATGAGGAGTTTGTCAATTTCTTCACAGAGGAAGTCTTCCAATACTCCTCAATTTTGGTGTATATGTTTGTTTCTTGTTAGGTAGACAGGGTTCGATTTACAATGAGCAAGATGAATGAAGAAGGTGAACCCCAATCTGTGATTTTTTGGACAACATTATTGATGAAAGACCAAAAGGACTTCAACTAAAAGACATTTTTAGAAGTGTTTGTTCACCCAACAATGAGACTTCTTAGTGGGACTGCAGAACCCAGGATTAGTGAATAAATAAGAAGAAAAGGCCTAGAGAAGATCAATCACTAGGGACTGATAATTCTATGAGGGAATTCAAGCTGAAATATAGGAAAAATACTAGAAATCACATGGACATAGACAAAGGATCACTGCAACAAACAATCATCAATATCATTGATATTCCATATTCGTCCCCAACTAGGGGACAATTTGATGAGCGCCAGTATTGTAGCAAGGATGCTACAACTCCTGGGCTACCAACTTTACTTATCAACATAGGGTTCGTACAAACTTGGAGGTGACAGTGTTGTATGCACAAGTAAAAGTGATGGTCCTGCCTGTTGTCACTGTTCAGCTGGCGAGAGACCACTAGGGTTCCAAGACAGACTTCTACGGAGTCAGAAGAAGCTTGATTCTTTGATGGAAGAAAGGTAAATCTACTCTAAGAGAGTTACTCTATTTCATTAATGGAGAAGGTCAACATGTAATGCTAAATCACACCATTCCCTAATTAACCATTCAAGAAGCTATGCTAGGCAAAAATGCTAAATCAACATGAAACAAATGCTACTATCTAAGTTGCATAAGTAAGAAGCATCAAACAATACTAATGTGCAAGTAAAGAGACTAAACTAAATATGTTTTTTCTTTTTTTGGTCTTTTTATGCAAAATCAAGTATGTGAACTAATTGTTCTTGTGGATTTGGCAGGTGGATTAAGGGTGTTTTAGGATGGCTAGAAGGTTTATAAGTGATTGGATGGTGTGGAGGGTCCCTAGGAGGATTTTGGTGACTCCCTAGAGGTTTTCCATCAATTCGGCCTCAAAACAGGTCATTTCAGGAAAACGTACAGGATGTACTAGAAACCTACAGGATGATCCTCTAAGAATTACAGGAAACCTACGGGATACATCCGAGAGCTAAATGTGAGGTGTAGGAGGTGATGGGAGGCTTCAGAAAGGTGTGTGATGGGTGGAATGGAGTGGTAGAAGGTCTACGATCACTCACGAGTCAATATCCAAGGTAATAGATGGCTAGATTCGCTCAATGTGCTTGGGAGAATTTCTATGAAAAATGATGGAAAACTAGTGAAAGTGATGGTGAAAACATGGGATGGATAAGGTGGATGAAGTGGAAGGTGGCTGCTGGCTATGAAGTCTTAGTATCCTCCTGAAGCACCTACTTTTCATAAAACATGTGTGTCTTCCAAAAATCCATGCAAAAAGATACATTTTCATAAACTAGAAAAGCAGAATTAATGAATCAACTACCTATACTATGCATGAAGAAAGTGGCTGAAAGGAATGAAAGCATGAGTGAGATCTACTGCAAAAATGGAGATGAAAAATATGACAATGAAATATACCTTTCAAAATTAACCAAATACTAAATTAAAGACAACAAACTCCAAAGCTCATAAAAGAACTAGAAATCTGTGTTTTTGGGGCTGCTTAAGGGTCCCTTCCTCAAGTCATGGTCCCAGAGGGGGGAAGTGAGGCTGAGACACCTGTTAACAACCTTGTGGTGATCCTTTTTCTCCTTGCTAACCTGCTACTTGAAATAAGGCACAAATGGAAGAAAACTATTAGACAACCAATCTAATCTACACTACTTGTAATGGAAATGCATCTAAAAAGCAAATTAACAATGAAGCTATGAATCTACACTAAACATAAATGTACAATAAAGAGGAGCCTTGGCTACCAAGGTTGGGCCCTAACCCAAGCGCTTCAACCCTCTGAGTTAACTCAGTGCTGGCTCAAAAAAAAACTCATTCTTATTACCAAAACAACAAATTATATCAATAAAACTATCATAAGTTTTGCAGCTCGAAAATAAATTAGAGTTTTACAATAAAAAATTACGAATAAGAGTTTTACAATAAAAAATTCGAATCCTACTGAGGTCCTAGGCCTCTCTACTTATACATCTAAATTTCCCATAGACTTCCTTAAAATTAGGGAAGCTCGGCTCCCAAACTCGAGATAAACTGGTGCTTTGTCTCTCACTTGCTCGACTGCCTTCTAGTCCTCATGATTTGGCAGTTTGCACTCCAAGCTGATGTGATGAATGGAGGAATATTCAAATGGAGGAGTAGTAAATGAGGAGGATTTACCTCTTACAATCACTCTCCCTTGTCCCATTCGAGTTTTGACCTTAGTCTTTGCCAAAATTCCTTGATTTTCTCCTTTAATCCTGCATTCAATGCATATTAGACCACAAAGCATAATATCCAACTCTAACTCACCTCATAAACAAAATATAATAAAAAACATGTAATCAATTATGAGAAAAGTTGGTTTGACTAGGCTAGGAGGTGAATTAAGGCCCATATAATTACCCAATGATGAGGCTCATCACAATCCTTTCCTGCCACTCCGATTTTAGAAAGGCAATAGTCTCTTCAAGTGTCCTCATCTACAAATGTGACTGGAGAAAAGGAAAAGATAATCTTTGACACGTTCAGGGAGATTAAAATTAGGAACGAGATATTGAAAAAGAACACTTATGCTCAATTTTGGAAATAGAGTGAAACTTCACAAGGCAGACTTCTCTCTGCCTTTGATTCAGAAAAAGGCAAAATGCATGCGGCATTTTTGGAAGCACAAACTACAAAGCCTAAAATTCCAGCAGATTACAAGCAAAATTCTATTGAGTTTGATGCCAAAAATGTTCATACAATTGATCAGCTGCAAATGCACAAGAAAACAAGTGAAATGATTTCATCTACTCTAACCAACACTTATATGAACTTGTTTAAAATGCAGGTGGCCCTATCAAATGCTCAATCCCAGTTAAATATGGAAAGGTTTTCATCACAATCAAAGGAAAATAAAATTAAGTATTTAGAAGACTTAGTAGCAAAGGTTGGGTATGATCCCTCAAATGTGAAAGCAACTAAAGAAGTAATAAAGAAAAAAGAGATGGATATAACAACTTTGAAGAAGCAGCTCAAGATGCCTACTACACATGACCCACTGACCAAGAAGATAGAGGAAACAGAGAGCCAAAAGGCTGATATGCTGAAATTAATAGTGGGGTAGTCTCTCTAGATCAAATAAATGGAAGCAGAAATGGAGAATATGGTGCAAGAGAAAGAAAAGGAATCACAAATGGTCAACACAACAATAGAGGCTCTTCCTCTAACAACTCTTCCCATAATCACTCCAACAAGTGCTGCGATAGGAGCAGGAAGCAACACATAACAACTGGCTAGATCAATGGAAGGCATGAATGTGCAGACTGAAAAGATTAAAAGACTGGAAACTCAAGTTAACGTGCTGTAAGATCAAATCAAAAGCGCTGAAAGTAATCACTTGGTGGAGATGCAAAGGGCAAAAACTTTGATAGAAAAGCTAGAAAATTCAGAGAGAATCATCCATTGGGAACACTCTCGGAAGAGTTAAAGAGATTATTTGGAACAACATAATCAATGGCATGAATGAAATTTGGCCTAGCATCCAAATTATCTTTGACCAGAAAGAATTAGTGGAGAAGGCTAGAGAAGCTATTTTAGCTACTAATGAAGAGCTGGGAGACATGCCAACAACAACTAACAGGATAATCAAAATTTTAAACTCAAGAAACAGGTATGATTTGGAAGAGTTGGGAGTGGCAGACAGGAAAGAGACTATACTTCAAGTCAAGAAGGTATTGACTAAGAAGAGCTTAAATGTGCATCTCGAAGAAAAATGTCAAAATCTAGAGCTGACAGTCAACAGGTTCTTCAATAGAATTCAACCTTTAAATCAAAATGGTCTCCCCTCTTTGTTTGTCATAAATGACAAACTCGTGGCCAGAGAGGACTATGTCAAGAAACTCCAGGGTATAGCCATGGATGCTGCAAATCTTTCCAACATCAAAGGCAACATAACAGGAAAGGCATTGTTGGAAGCTATCAACAATTAAATCTACTTGAGCATGAGATGAAACATATTTTAGTGGTTAAACCCACTTTTTCAAAATACACTGAAGCTAATGAAATAGTTAGGAGGCTAATGAAGATCAAGATTCCAGATGAAGGAGCATGGACTGACCTGTGTGATTATCAGGAGGAACGAGACAAAGATGATTGAAGTGACAACGTAAATCTGAGTTAGCACCAACCATGTCAGCAGAGCCACTACAACAAAATTAATTTCTTAGCAACAACATCCCTGAAAAAGAGGACCAGGTGTCCTATTTTTCTCAGCGTGGCCAATTCGTGGTTACACTAGTCAATTTTATTTTGTTGTAATTAATAAGAGATTTCCAAGTGTATAAGGCAAATCATTGTAGGTTTTGAGTTAAATACTTCATGCATTGGAAGTATTAGGGGTTGGACCCAAGTCATTGGAACTATATTTTCTCATTGGAGTATTGTAATCTTGAGCTGGGGCATTAATAAAAAAATACCATTTGCAAGATACTTGATCTGTTTTGACCTGGTGATGCCTTCTCTTTTGTGCTGAATGTATCTTTGTTTTATTCATTTATGCATCATTAAGTCTTATTATGAAGCATAAATTATAGATTAAGATATGTTGTTGGAGCACCTTATTTCTATCTATGTTTACAATCTAAATGTTTTCTTCTGATGTAAGACTAAGAAATACTTAACTGCTTTTTAATCATTACTGATATCACTTTTTTGTCATCTCATTTCTCATTCTACTTTTAGATCCAGTATAAACAATTAGCTTGCCTTGTAAATGCTCTGGAAAATTGATGTTACCACCCAACCTTTGACTCCATAGCCCAATGGAAAGGATTCATATACGATCTACCCCAACCAAATAAACAAACAACCAAGCAATCAATTAATAAATCTCCTATATTTTTACATCTAGCCTAACACATTAGAACGCTGAAAATAAAGTCAAATCCTAAAAATGTAGAGAGCGCCCTCTCTAAGTCTAGGAGGGCTAGATCCTAAACTCCTAAGCGGTATGATGTATCTTTTGTGAATTTTGTCTTGCCAATCTTCAAAATCACAGAACGATAACAGAATGAATATGCTTCCTCACCACCAACTCGTCGATAAATGGTGTTGGAAATGGGTCATGCACACAGGAATCATTCAGCTTCCGCAGATCTACGCATATGCGAATTTTTCCCTTCTGCTTCTTCTCCTGGACTACCATCAGGCTTACCCAATCAGATTCTTCTACAGGCTCAATAATTCCAGCTTGTAGCATTTTATCTAGTTCAAGGCACACCTTTTCCTTATACTTTGGATTCAATCGATAAGGTTGCTGCTTAATAGGCTTCACATCTGGTTTCAATGTAATCTTCATAACACCTAAATCTCTGCCAATTCCTTTCAAATCTGAAAACTTTGTGGGAAATAAGTATTGGTACTCGTGCCGAAGCTCAGCTACTTTATCAACCGTATCTTCGTCCCAATAATCCCCTTTCTTCGCGAACTTGGGCTGGTTTTTAGACCTAATGTTTACCTGTTGATTTTTTAGAGGCTCTGATATATTTGGGTTCACTACCTTCGGTCCTTAGACATCGCATTGTCCTTCAGTCTCCAGGATGGTAATATTCCTTGGGTCATCTTCTTCTTCAGCAGTCACATTATAACATTCGAGTGCATGGTGCAACTGTGTACTCCAATCCAGCTGGGTCCACTGGTTCCTTTGGTGTCCTAACTACAACTGCTTTTATTTCTTGCAGCGCTTCATCAATACTCTCAAAGCCATTCTTGAAGCTAAAAGTCAATAAGAAACCTTCCTTCAATATATCTCATTGCACATTGCTGGTGTGGAGCTCTGTTTTGAGATACTAGTTCATGGGAATTGTATCCAAGGTATGACAAAATATATGTACCCATTCTAGCTGTAGTTTCGTTCCCCACGCCTTAGTCCACTTCGCTAAGTGATCATGCGGATCATCCTTCCCACTATACTTCTAAGTCATTCTTGTATTAGCATGCCCAAAGTGTAACTTCATCATTCGCCTGAAATCCCTCCAGCAAGTGAAATTTCCCTTATGCGTACCCCACCAACGGGAAAGCGTAGCGTGCAACTCCAAATCCAGTGCTGGGAATCGACACTCTTCTAGTAATTCATGCTCAAATTCATCTAAAAGTATATCTACATTAGTTAGACCATCATAATAAGGTAGCTTTCTTACCTCCAACGAAACACATCACAGTGACTTCGTCATCATATTGCATCACAATGTAGATACTTCATGTAAGTAGTTTTGCCAATGCTCTAATTCCTCATCTAAGTCAGAAGTACATGAACTCTATCGGTCCCATGTGATCCATCCATCTGATGTTGGATTGATCCAATCCTGATCTCCCGCAGTTATCTTTTATATTTGATCCGACTCGTCGTCACTTTCTACATAATGAAAGAAAGGTTCGGTATAGCACGCTCCTTCCACAGGATTGAGTGGCACTACAACCCTAAGCGACTTCTTTTCGAAGGTCATTTTACTCTTCTTAAAATTAATGAACCCATTCATATCAATATCCTAGTCTATTCCCAGGAGCACGAGGTAGGGATTACCATCATCGATGATTTTTATAACTTAGAAGTCCGCTAATGCACTCTCACCTTCAATGTCGACCGTCACACCATACAATCATCCCATGGGGATTATTTTCTACTGATTCACCATTCATAGTTGAATATGAGACCACTATAGCACAGGTCTCCCCATCCTTTCCCATGTCTGTTTTGGCAGAACATTCGTATCGGACCCCAGATCCAAAATTACCTGGTCCATTTCGTAATCACTTATCTACGCTGTTAGCCGCATCTCACATCCTATTCGTCCCTTATGCTTACCAATATTTCTTACCACATGTTATTCATCAGGTATCTTTTATTGGCACATTTATCTATTAATTCTTGTAGTCCTTCCACAACCTTTCTATCACGCAATAACTTCATGCAGGTCTCCAAAAATATAGTGAGTATGGAAGGATCAACCTCTTGCATTGTTGGTTTATTGGGGCTTGACCCAGGTTCAGAGTTGATTTAGCCAAACAAATCTCGGTACTACTGGCCCTTTCAGCAATAGTTCGAGGAGTGCGGACTGAGGTCTCACCCGAAGTAGTATGGGATGGTGCTAGAACTAGGTTTCCGCACCATGGAGATGTTTGATGAGTTCAAGTGGTCCACGATTCGACCCTACACGCACGTCGATGCGCGCACTTTCCTGTATCTTGCAACCTGAGATGCTGCCTTCACACAGCCCTACTCAGGGGCTGAATGCTGTTATTACCCAAGTCCTTACTAGTATTCCAATGTTAGTTGATTATTTTTGTAGAATTTCTCACTGTAGGTCAATAGATTATGTAATATACTAAAGCATAATACTAGATCTACTTCTACAAAAAACTTGCGGAAGCTTAATCGATTTTGAGCAAGATCAAATAGAACAAATATAACAGAGAATGAGAAAGTAATCACACATGAACACAAAAGAATACTCTGGGGAAAGTCTCAGCTAAAAACCCCGATCTCTGTAATATCATACAAGTGGAAATATGTCCGAATTACACAAAGCTTTAGCTCACAAGCTATCTAGCTCTTAGTAAAATCCTACAATACAACTCACAAATTGAATAGACACAACATATGTCTTCCCTCATCCCTGCAAGCCTCCTATTTCCTTGCACAGTTTCTCCTGGGGTCCAATGCTGCCATCTATGTGAATGTTCCATTCACACAACTCATCAAACTCAAAAGTAACTGTACAATCTTCAAGGAATGAATTCCTTCTACATGCAAGAGATATCCTCCATGGAATATTCCTGCAACAGATAGTACACTGTCCCATCATCTAATCTCAACTAGGTCTCTGACTGACCTGACATGCATGAGTTATTTATGAGAGAATATTCAATTATCTGAAGTGCAGCAGTTACATGCATGCATGCATTAACTAATTGAACTCACAATCAGTTCCACAAGCCATTGGAACTAATCTAACTAGACTTAACTCAAATAACTGAGCTAACTAATTACAACTCAAAGTACAACTCATCATGATCTCCTTAATCAAGGGATAACTTCCTCAATCAATGGAGAAACTGTTGCATGTCTTCACATAGACTTCATGTTTGATTTCCTACAACTAATTAACTCAAGATGAATTAATTAATTATTTTATAAATGTCTGCTATGATCAAATTCGAATTTTATTTCTCAATTTTAGTTCAGGGACTAACTAAAATTGGAATGTATCCCGAAATTCTATTTATAGCAGTGCTATTTTTAGCACTTCTATTTTTAGTATTTCTTGTTGCTATTTTCAACACTCCCTCTCAACAAGAAAGGGATTTATCAGTCACCCCAATCCTATCTCCGTGGAACTCAAACTTGCATTTTGGCAATGCCTTAGTCAAAATATCTGCTTCCTATTCCTCGGTCAAAACATACAGCAATAACATGATCCTCTTCACCACACAGTCTCGAAGATGATGGTACTGGATATTGATGTGCTTGGACCTGTCATGAAATATTGGATTCTCAGAGAGTTTGATACAACCTTGATTATCACAGTAGATCATTGTTGGATCCATCCTCTAACCAAACAATACCATTAGAATCTTCCGCATCCAAATGGCCTCACATGCTACCTGACTGGTAGCCATGTATTCAACCTTTTTTGAGTTAAGTGCAATTGACCTCTATTTCCTGCTGTACTAGGAAACTGCAGCTGAACCAAGGTTGAAGATTCCTCCAGAAGTGCTCTTCCAGTCTGATGGAATCCCTGCCCAATCTACATCTGTGAAGCCCTGAAGCTTCACTTTGTCTGTCTGTACCACAATCCATAATAAGATTTGCCTCTGAGGTATCTCAACACATGATTCACTGCCTTCCAAAACAGCTTGGTAGGCTAAAACATAGCTTGAATTAGCTGGTTCTCCGCAAAGCATAAGTCTGGTCATGTGTTCACTAGATACATCAGTGAACCCACAAGCTGCCAATAAATAGTAGCAGCTACTACCTCACCTGAAGTAGCATCCTACTTCTTCCAGTTACCAGCTAGAGGAGTCTACATGGGCTTGCATTTCTCCATGTGGAACCACCTGAGTATCTCATTGGCATACTTGCCTTGAGAAAGAAGCACTTCCCCATCCTTCTGTCACACTTCCATGCCTAGAAAGTAGTGCATAAGACCCATGTCTTTCATTTCGAACTCTCTTGCAAGGTCCTCCTTGCAAGACTTGATCAATTGATCATCACCTGTCAAAATCAGATCATCAACATAAAGAACAATGATCAATGGCTTACCTTCTACCTTGATATGGTAAAGGTTCACATCTGCTTCACTCTTGGTGAAGCCCAACCCGGTGAAATAGTTTTCGATCTTGGTGTACCAAGCACAAGGTGCTTGCTTCAGCCCATACAAAGCCCTCTTGAGTCGGCACACATGCGACTCACGATCGAAGGTCTCAAAACCTTCTGGCTGCTCAATGTACACCTCTTCCTCAATCTTCTCATTAAGGAACACAATATTCACATCCATCTGATGGATCCTCCAACCCATCTCAGCTAATAGTGCCAACATCGATATGATAGATGAGTACCTTACTATAGGAGCAAAAGTCTCATCATAGTCGATCCCCTCGACCTGTGAGAAACCATAGCAAACAAAACTTGCTTTATATTTCTCAACACTACCATCAACTGCCTGCTGTACCTTGTAAAGCCATAAGGAACTCACCACTAACTTGTCTTGAGGTCTTGGGACAACATCCCAAACATAGTTCCGAATGATGGAGTTGTACTCCTCCACCATATCATCAACCTAGATTGGTTGTTGCACTGCCTGCTCGAATGAAGAAGGTTCAGACTCTACGCACTCCCCAACCAAGGCCATGTAACCAGTGTACCGCTCGGGTGACCTCCTTTTTCTGCGCTGAGAAGATGGCTGTCCCACATTCTCTTGTGCATGCAGAATCAACTTGTCAGCTCCCCTTGAGCATTTCTGTCTATCTCTGGAAGACTCAGCATGAGTGGATGTCTCCACTCACGAATCCTCTGCATGCGGCTGCTCTGCATCAATTTCAGGCTCCTCCTCCTTAGGAACTGAAAGTTCCTCCTCTACATGCAACTTGAGCTCCCTCTCAAGTGATACTCACATGGCCTTCTGCTCATCGAACTTCAAATCTTTGTGTACCACTTTCCTCTGACTGGTAGCAGGAACACCCGATAGTTGTGGGGTGTATCAGTGTACCCCACAAGTATCTCCAACGCAGATGTTGGATCTACCTTCTTCCAGGCATCTTTGGTCACATGGTAATAAATCGATGATCCAAATATCTTGAAGTGACTCACATCTGGTCTCTTCCCGGAAAAGGCTTCCATTGGTGTCTTCATTCCTAGTATATGGTGTGGGCTTCTATTCTGCAAGTACACTGCTGTATTGCATGCCTTAGCCCACAAATGAAGTGGTAGGCTTTGGTCATGCAACATTGCTCGAGCTACTCCCACAATCGATCTATTCTTCCTTTTAGCCACCCCATTTTACTGTGGGTTATGGGGTGCCTTCAACTCCTGTTTAATTCCTTCTGCTGCGTAGAAGTCCTTAAATTGTTGGGAGACATATTCTCCACCATTGTCGCTACGCAAGGCCCTTATTTTCTTTCCAGATTCTTTCTCTCCCAAGGCTTTAAACTCACAAAACCTTGAGAAGGTCTGATCCTTCTTCTGCATAAAGTAGATCCAACATCTACGAGAAAAATCATCAATAAAAATAACATAGTACCTTTGTTTAGTGGTGGAGGCTATAGAGAATGGTCCACACACATTTGTGTGAACTCGCTCCAGGATTGCTCCAGCTCTACTGTCTCGATCCTGAAAGGAAGATTTCACATACTTACCCAAGGTACAACCTTTGCATGTATCCATCTACTCCAGTTTTCCCTTGGGAAGTCTGCTAGAAATCTGTTGCATGATCTTCAAGGCTCCATGGTGCAAGTGGCCCAATCTTCTATGCCATAGCTCGCCAACATCTTGGCTCTGCACCAACTCTGCTTTGGAACTCAATGCAGCACAGTCGTCTACCTCCAGCTTGTAGAGATTCTTTACTCGAATCCCAATCCTCTTGGTCTATCCAGTTCCGATATTGCTTAGGAATACCTTTCCTTTACTAAAGACTACATCATAGCCTTTATCTTCTAGCATAACAACAGACAAAAAATTCTTCTTCAGACCTGGTGCATACTTTACATTAGTCAAGGTGAGAGGATCTCCATGCTTCCTTTGAAACACAACCATACCTTCACATGAAACATGATACTTTCCATCATCGCCCATCTCGATCCGCATCTGGAGATCCTTCTCCTCCAAAGTACTGAAAAGATTCTTGTCACCGGTAATGTGGAATGAAGATCCACTGTCCAGGTACCAAACACATCCCACCATGGATGAAACCATGCATGCGATGAGGGAGAAATCCAATTCGAACTATGAGGCTAGTGCCTCACCATATGATCCCTTCGAGGATCCCTTCTTGGATTTCTTCTATGGACAATTCGTAGGATAATGGCCCACCTCATGACAATGAAAGCATCTCACTTTCGATTTTTCAACCTTCTTCCCACCATGGGAAGAACTGGATTTGGAATAGGACACCTTCCCTTTCCCTTTCCTCACCTTACTCACTAAGGCTAGATTTTCTTCATCATCTTATTTTGATGAAGATCCATCTCTAGTGCTTCTTATTATCTCCTCCTGCATCAGATCCGACCAAAGTTGTTCCCAATATGGCAGTTTCTATCTTCCATTTACCGAGTCTTGGTAGCTATGCCAGCTCTTAGGAAGACCAAGGAGAGCAAGACTCACCATGTCATCATCGATTGTCATGATCCCTACACTTCCAAGCTCATCCTTGCAGGTGGTGAGCTTGTTTAGATACGTAGAGATAGTGTCACCCTTTTCACACTTGATTTTCTGAAGCTTGTCTTTTAGTGCCAATTTCCTTTGATCACTAATGTTTTTGATATAGATCTTTCAATGTTTTCCACATTGAAAATTTTGTCTCCTACCCATGGAGACTCAAGACTATGTGGTGTCGAACTCCCTCCAGAAAAATCCTCCTCTCTCTAGCCACACATTTCTTCCATTCTGCCAATTCTGTAGCATTAGCTGCTGCTGGCTTGGGGACTTCTTGATCAAGAAAGTCCTTTAGACCGTTGTCCTCTAATATTGCTTCCATGTGATCCTTCCAGGTTATATATTTCGAGCTACCGTCAAGGGCATACTTGAGTCTTAAACCATTGAATGCCATTGGTGAAATTTGAGATGTGATAAGAATTCGATTTCTATAATCAGGAACTTCAAACTTTTAACTTCTCCCTTCTTTGTATACTATTCTTTCACTTTTATCTCCTTTTCTTTGATACCATGTAAAATTTCTCACTGTAGATCAACAGATTATGCAATATACTAAAGCAAAATACTAGATCTACTTCTACAACAAACTTGCAGAATCTTAATCGATTTTGAGCAAGATCAAATAGAACATATATAACAGAGAATGAGAAAGCAATCACACATGAACACAGAAGAATACTCTAGGGAAAGCCTCAACTAAAAACCTTGATCTCTGTAATATCATACAAGTGGAAATATGTCCGGATTACACAAAGATTTAGCTCACAAGCTATCCAGCTCTCAGTACAATCCTACAATATAGCTCACAGACTAAATAGACACAACATATGCCTTCCCTCAGCCCTACAAGCCTCCTATTTCCTTGCGCAGTTTCTCTTGGGGTCCAATGTTGCCACCTGTGTGAATGTTCCATTCACACAACTCATCAAACTCAAAAGTAACTGTACAATCTTCAAAGAATGAATTCCTTCTACATGCAAGAGATATCCTCCATAGAATATTCTTGCAACTGATAATACACTATCCCATCATCTAATCTCAACTGGGTCTCTGACTGAATTCACATGCATGAGTTATTTATGAGAGAATATTCAGTTATCTGAAGTGCAACAGTTACATGCATGCATGCATTAACTAACTAAACTCACAATCAGTTCCACAAACTGTTGGAACTAATCTAACTGGACTTAACTCAGAAACTGGGCTACTGATTACAACTCAAAGTACAAACATCATGACCTCCTTAATCAAGGATAACTTCCTCAATCAATGGAGAAACTGTACATGTCTTCACATAGACTGCATGTGATCCTACAACTAATTAACTCAAGATGAATTAATTAATTATTTTACAAATAGCTGCTAAGATCAAATTCGAATTTTAATTCTCAATTTTAGTTCAAGGACTAACTAAAATTGGAATGTATCCCGAAATGATATTTTTAGCAGTGTTATTTTTAACACTTCTATTTTTAGCATTTCTTGTTGCTATTTTCAAAAATTTTAGCCTATTTATGAGCTTTAAGTTATACTTAACATAATAAACCATTCATACAGGTGTGTGCAGTAAATAAACAGTATATTTGCAATTTATATCAAACATGCATTAATCCAAGAACAAATATACAAATATGATGCCAAACTTCTCTTTATTAATCCCTTCTTTGGTTACAGACTTGACTCCGCCCTGCGCACTCAGCTGCAAATATTCGTGCACTCAGCTGAGACTACTAGGCCTCTGCGCACTCAGTTGCAGAGCCTTCTCCTACTGTACGACCCAAGACACACTTAGTCACTTAGACTCTTTCGTCTCTTCTCGCTTCCTCCATTAGTTATCTTTTACACTTAGAGCCTCGCTTTATTTATACAATCCCATGGTCCATGGACCATGGGTAGGCTGACATTACATTACAAAACTAGGGCGGACAACCCTGTGACTCTATCATACAGTTCGCACTCTGCGCCCACAATTTGCAGAGTCTTTACAACAATATCGGGTCAAAACTTGGTCTTTGAGCCCCAAAACATGCCTTGGGAGGATTCCATGCCCAATAGGCCCCCAACACAAACATCGTGACTTGTCCTCGAGTCACTCCATCGGCACGACGATCTTTACACGGAAGCCCTCCAACTGTTCTCGAACTGTGTTAAGGTCAGCAACGCATTGACTTGCTGCTTGTTGGATCTGCTGCATCCGCTGTTCTAAGACCTCTGTGTCTAAATTGTTTCCATACATCTATACCGGCATATGTTTATAGTCCCGCGCCTTTGTCCGGCTCCTTGGAGCGCAAAGACTATGCTTTTGCTAGCTAGTCAGATAGCTAGCCCACCCATGTAGGGCCTCAAGCAGCTGCCATTCAATTTGCCTAGGAAGGGTTCTCCATTTAGTTTGACTAACTAGACCGCACCTCTGTCTGTGATGTCCTTAAGCACGTATGGTCCCAACCAATGCATTCTGAATTTTCCCAAATTTTTTTCAAACTTATTGTCATACAACAGCACTAAGTCATTTACCTTGAATGTGCGCAACTTAATATAGCGGTTGTGTCAGGCCTTTTCACACTGCTTTTGTACCTGCTGATGAAAACCAACCAAGAACCGTTCCTCTGCCATTTCTTCCAATTGCATGAGCCTTTCCTCCAGAGCTTCACGATCCGTCATCCATGTGAGCACTGTATGCACAGACTAGGTATGATATATTCAATCAGCATTACAACTTCCACGCCATAAACTAGTCGAAAAGGTGTTTGTCGTGTTAGTTTCTTGCATGTTTTCCTATAAGCCCATAGTACTACAGGTACGCGCAGGTCCCAATCACTTCGCTGCGCATTGCACACTTTGTTGGCTTATTAGGGCCTGACCCAGGTTCAGAGTTGATTTAGCCAAACAAATCCCGGTACTATTGGCCCTTTCAACAACATTTTGTGGATCGCAAACTGAGGTCTCACTAGAATTAGTATGGGAGGGTGCTAGAACCAGGTTTCCGCACCCTCAAGATGTCTGATGAGTTCAAGTGGTCCACGGTTCGAACCTGCGCACATGTCGCTATGCGGACTTTCTCGTACCTCGCAATCTGATATGCTGCCTTCACGCAGCCCTACTCGGGGGCCGAATGTTGTTATTACCCAAGTCCTTACTAGTATTCCAATGTTAGTTGATTATTTTAGCCTACTTGTGTGCTTTAAGTACTAGTTAACAACATCAACCATCCACACAAGTGCGCGTAGTAAATAAACAATATATTTGTAATTTATATCAAACATGCATTAATCAAAGAACAAATATACAAATATGATGTCGAACTTCTCTTTATTAATCCCTTCTTTGGCTACAGACTTGACTCTGCCCTATGCACTCAGCTGCAGGGGTCCGCGCACTCAACTGTAGACTACTAGGCCTCTATGCACTTAGCTGCAAAGCCTTCTCCTACTCTACGACTCAAGACACACTTAGTCACTTAGACTCTTTCTTCTCTTCCTGCTTCCTGCATTAGATATCTTTTACACTTAGAGCCTCACTCTATTTATACAATCCCATGGTTCGCGGACCATGGGTAGGCTGACATTACATTACAAAACTAGGGTGGACAACCCTGTGACTCTATCATACATTTCACACTCTGCGCCCGCAATTTGCAGTCTTTACAACAATATCAGGTCAAAAATTGGGCTTTGAGCCCCAAAACATGCCTTGGGGGGATTCCATGCCCAACATGCATCATACTGGTCTTTGGTGTCCCTTCCTGGCTTCCTGAGGTGGAGGCCTCAACGAAGCTATTCTTTGCTTCCATAAATGTTTCCTTAGCACGATTAAGGTCAAAGGAAAATTCTTTCTCAGGAGCTTTGTGGACACATCTATCTTCCTCAAGCTGCTTACCTTTATCTGTGCCAGTCATCATACCACTTCTTAGCATAATGTTAATGCTATGATCTTCCTTGTAGGGCTCAGCCCTCATCATTTGTAAATTTTGCATAGGCTATTGAGGTTGCGTTTTCTTTTCTTGTATTTTAGCTATTAGCACCAGACAACTTCTATGGCATTGTTGAATTGTCTACAGTATTGGCATGAAGGGTGTGTAGGATTCATGCAATATCGCATGAAGTGCCCCGACTGTTGACAGTTGTAGTAGATAACCTGACCACGACCTCTACAAGGTCCTCGTCCTCATCCTCGTCCTTGCCCTTGAAAACCTCCATGCGCTCCTCTTGTGCCCTGATTTGGAGGTCGAGTTTATACTTGCATATGGTAAGTAGGGGTTCTTTCCATCATCATCTCATAACTTCGACAACAACGCTCATCATGGCCCACATATTTATATAAATTGCAAAACAGATGATGGGGTGTTTGAACGAACTTCTGAAGTAAGTGGCAATTATCCATCACATGTTGTCCTTTGACTTGACAAATGTAGCACCATAGTGTAGCTCCTATGCTCAGCTCGACTGGGGCTTCTAACTTCAAGGGGACTACCCCCCCCCCCCCCCCCCCCCATAATATAATTTTCATGTACTGGACAATGATCTTTATCGTGCCCGTGGCCCTTGCATTTCAAGCACCAAACCTCTAGGTGCACTTTTGGCTTAGTCTCCCTTTCTTTCTTTAAACTTTGGAGTTCTAGGTGCAGGCTCTCTAACTACAAGTGGATCTATTGTACCCCCAGGTTTGTATCCTGAATAGGTGATGCGTGCAGCCTCATCACAGTCTCTAAGGCTTTTACTTGCATTACTATATTTTGTTGTAACATAGGTATTCTTAGGTGCAGCAAAAGCGACGCTATAAACTAGTCGCGATGCTGGGCATCTAAGATTTGCATGTTAGTCTGTCTGAGCTGGCACTTTAACCTCTAATCAAATTCCCAAGGTGTCTCATCGACTCTCATTCAAATCTCCTTAAATTCAATTATCGGCTGTGCCTCAGATTTAGGCTTACTAAATTATTTGTTTAGAGTTGTCTGAGTCTTTGCTAATGATGCATGAGGATTATCAATGCAATACTTAATGTACCCAGTTAGTGCGTGATCCTGCAAGGAGGTAACCAAATGCGTCTTCTTTATATTATCATCGATGATATGTTGCACTGTCCATATGACGTTCGTGACAAACTAGAATTACTCTGGATATTCACTTCCTATCCCTTTGAAGATCGACATCTTCATTGTGTTTGCCATGATGAATGGTGGAGGTGGAGGCGGAGGTGTAGGTGAAGGTGTATGCAGTGGAGGTGGAGGTGGAGTGGATGGATGAGATATCCTTGGAATACCTTGAGTTATTAACTGAATATCTCTTCATGGTGTAGTTAGCACCGCCCCTTCGTCGTCGCTTGAAGGAGGTTCAATTAATGGACTATACTTCGGACCTGATCCGCTACTTCTAAAGAATATACCACTTTGCATAGCTCCGAACATTAAGGTAATGGAATTACCCGCTTTTCACATAATAGCATTTTAATCCAAGTATTCAATGACCTTAAGTACTTATCTCATGGTCCTTTGAAGAATCTTCACTCCACTTCTCTATAGCTAACTGATGTGTCCACTGCAAATTCAGTAACAAATCCTCCCAGAATTCGATCAAGTCAATGATCGATAGCCCGCGCGATCTTGTTTTCAAATGCTTCTCGTCGTCACACTAGTTTTGGAGTCCACACTATATGACTATCGAGCTTCCACCTCCCTTGACCGTTTACCAATTTTGCTAACCACTCATATAGTTCGCATGGAAAAGTGTAAAAGAAATTTTTGTGTATCTCTGTATACAGATAACTATTCAACTAATCATCCTTTGATAGGCATGGATTCCTATTTTCTTGAGCCAAAAAATCGTGAGTCTTTCGATACAACCACTTTTCAATCTCTTTCTTATCCAGATTCCAATGATGCGACATCACACATCTCTTAAGCAGATACCAGTCCCAGCAACATAATCATTTGTTGGATTTGGGGGTCCTGAACCAGGTTCGGAGTTAGTTGCACCAACGAACAAAATCCTACGCTGCTGGCCCTTTCGGCAGCAACCTGCATAGCGTAGGTCACAGTCTCACTTGAAGCAATATTGGGGGATGTAAGAACCAATTTTCTGCATCCAGAGACTAGTGTGATGTCTTTCAGTGCCTTAGATCTACTTCCGTGCAAATCGGTAGACTTCTAGGGATCTTTATTGTAACTAAGTTAAATATGCCTCCAGACCTTCATGAAGGCCCACAATTGGTCTCTGCAGACCTTAAACAGATGATTTATCTACTATTGCGCATCAATAAACAACCTAGATCGTAGTTCGCGTTGATCTACTTAACTTGTCAGAAAACATAATAGAAATAACTTTTAAATTCGCGGAAGTGGATAACCATTCATTTCATGCATTATTAGGACAGATTCAATGGATTCGTGCAGTATTCATTCATTATTTCATAAACATATCATTCAATCGACAACATATATCATAAACAGATTCAATGGAAATACTCAGTAATTCTTCAAAAAGCTATTTTTAATGATCTTTAGTTCACCGATTAAAGACCCGTCTACCCTGTGCACACAACTGCAGGGGTCCGCACACTCAGCTGCAAACTCTAGCTAGGCCTCCTGCACACTTAGCTACAGGATCCTTCCCTTCTTTACATAAACACAAGAAGCAGAGCCTTCCTGCCTTAGCGCTTGCCGAAGACAACAAAACTCTTCAATGTACCCAATTCTCTATCTAAGGTTATCTCTAAGACTCACTATGACTCAACTATTTATAGATTTCCTTCATACAATACCATGGTCTGCAGACCATGGGAGAATCTTAAAACCAACCAAAAACAAGGGCTAAGACCCTTTTGACTCCTATCTATCTGTGTGCTCCTTATCCAAATATCGCGAAAACATTACTTTCCTTTTACAAAACTTTTACAAAATTGGGTTAAATTAACCCCAAAACTAACCCTAGGGACTCTATCGCAACAGACAAAGTCAAAAGAAATGGATGAGGACTGAAGTGCTTTACTTTGTGATAAGTCTGAATCAAGAAGTTGGTTGGTTGGGATCATCATCTATTACAATACATAATCATCATGATATCATTGCTAAGGTAGGCATACCCATATGTTGGATTTTCACACTCACCTCGTTGGGAATCGATCACGTGGACTAATCGCCACTTTGGGATCCACCTGGGACCGCTAAAAAAGGTAATGATAATGGTTTGCAAGTTTACTAAAGCCTGTGGGTTTTGGTGTAACGAAGAACCTTACATGGTAATAGAGCGGGCGATTCCTTCCCTACTTTATTATTTTTTAGTTTAGTAATTTTTTAATATCTTGAATGGAGTTTCTCTTTCAGTGAGGTCTCAAATTTTTTTCGAGCTCTACAAAATACCAGAGTGGTGACGGTTTCAATGTCATATTTGAATGGGATTTATTTGTGATTATGTATGATCAGCAAGGAAAATGATGGTTCTATTGCAGATATGAAGGAGGATGGATCCAGGCGTGTAATGGCCTTCATATTGGTGCCATTGATTTGTTCACTCTTTCTTCCAGGTGATCACAGGAGTGGCAACGAAGGTTAATAGGAATCATGAGATCTATGTATCTATATCCAATGAGAATATGTATCTATATGTATAAATGAAGCATGTTTCACTCATTTTCCTAGGCTAGAGAAACCAAAGAGGCTGTCGCATTTGCATTCTCCTCGGGATTGCTCCTTGTGTGTAGCTGTGCTATCTACTCCAAGATCAGGCCCAACATCGAATCATTTGTTGCTATGGGAGGAAATCCCAAATGATTTGCTCAATCTTCTATGCTAACAGACACATTTAGAAGCCACCTCATGTCCCCAATTGAGCTATCTAGTAAGAAGTTCATTTTTTTTTTTCTGAACGCCACAACTAATGTTATGGTGAAAACCCTCTTCGGAACCTCATTGCGCGTGAATTTTTCTACCAAATTAGATATTTTCCCAAAACTTGATTTATTTCTTCTGTTATTTGACCTATTATCCTCTCTTAGAGGCCCCACAATGCCCGATCAATTTTTGAGCCATTTTTCGAATGCCATTTCTACATGTGGCATGCATTTTTTTTTTCCTCAGATCTGCACCAACGTGCAACTATGTAGATAGCCCATTCACAAGGATGATCATTGAAAATTTTGAAGCCTTCGCGTCAGTGTAGATTCTTCCAATGTATTGTGGTTTTAATTTACAATTATCCCAATGATCCATGCACTCTCCAGTTGGGATATTCTCATTGTAAGTGCTTATGTGTGGAACAATTTAGACATAGTTTTTTAATACCATGGCCTACAAAGCACACCATTGGGTTCTACAGATTTATGGAGGTTGTCGGTTTATTCGTTGGCTAATTTTCTTTGGAGATTATGAATGCTATGTTTTTGGGCCATAAGGAAATCTCTAATATCCATTTTTTTTTTTTATGTAGAAATTTTTGTGTATAAATGATATTTGTAGGTTTGACTTGCATCTTGGGTGAAGCATAGTTTTGCATATTTTCTTGGGTAGATCACACATTTTTCTACAATTCATTTTTATTTGTTTTAGTGGCTAGTGGAAACACATTTGCCAAATTTTGTGTTATCAATATGGGTAAAAGGTTGCAGGAGCTTCGTGAGAAGAATGAAACAAATGAACTTCGTAAAAAGTGCATTCGATTACAATCTATGGTAACTCTATTGCAAGTAGAGAACGAAACTCTTAAGAATATGTTACAAAATTGAGTTGCCGAAAAAATCAACAAGGTTGAAAATTTGGAATCAACCATGGGAAAATATTTCCAGATGCTTGCAGATGAATTTCAAGAGAAGATTAATCTCGTTGATAACTTGGAGGAGGAAGTTGAGTCTTTTTCTAATTCAAGAACTACAAATTTAAAGAAGCAACTAGAAGAGCAAAATAATCAGCACATTATGGAGATTAATTGCTTAAAAGAAACAATGTTGGAACAAAATCAACTTTTGAAGCAAGATTATGATGCATTGCCTCAATAGTTGATTGAGAAAGATGAGGTCATTCAAAAACTGCAAGAATCTAGGAAAGATTATGATGCATTGTCTTTTCCATTGATTCATTTCCCTTTGATCTGAGTATGGTGAGTTTTAAGCTCACGTATAGAGTTGCATCTATCCAATTATCATAGTTATCCTTAACCGACACTGGGCCTCCTCCATTGCTACATAATGGATGTCTTCTATGCACTTTTACATAATTTTTGTGAGCAATAGAATACTCTTACATGGTATCAAAGCCTTGGCACAGGGTTGATTCCTCGATTGGTGCTTGAGGGAGGGGTTTGGATTTTCACATTCACCTCATTGGGAATCAATCACGTAGACTAACCACCACTTTGGGATCCACCTTGGGACCACTCAAAAATGTAATGATAATGGTTTGGAAGTTTACTAAATCCTACCGGTTTTCGTGTAACATAACAAATAACACCATACTCAACCTATAAGATAATGTTACATGTACAATGATCAAAAGTATTGTCCACTGACGACAAATGGTGGACCCGTGCTTGGATGAATTTCTAAATGATCATAGCCATCATACTTTATTATCTAGCATGAATCTTAAAAATGTAACCCGAATGGATGAAACTAGATCCGAGGTCTTCTACCTCGCCACTCAATAGTATGAGTCTAACCATGCATATAATGAGCTAAAGTCGAACATGGTAGACACCATATGATTACCAGCGAATTATGTAAGTCATTAACATACACAAGAGGAACCAATGATATTGATAATGGATCTCAAGGTACTACAATACAATCCATGCAGTGTAAATAAATGAGTTTAAGTCAAACACCACACAAAATCTTCTAGTTGAAGGCCAATGATGAGAACCTGTTGCCAAAAGTGAGGAAACTTGCTATTGGGATAAGAAAATTCCAAGGCATTGAAGGGAGTTTATAAGTCAAATTCCTAGATAATGTGTTGATTTTGACATGAATCGACCCATCACATTAGGGCCTTAATGTATCCCCCATTAACGACACGAAACATGTATCAATTTTTGAGACATAATTTAATGATGTAGAGTTGGTTCAGGAGAGATAGACATGAAATAAGGCTTAAAGTATTGTAGCAGACGTAAACTAAGGGTGGAATTTATCTTGAACATATTGATGAAACTAAATGGAGTTGGCAACATTGACTCAAAGACCTATCATGAAGGCTTGATCAACAATGAGGCAAGTAGATTCCCCAACCCAAAGAAATCACATAGATGAAGTGAAAGAGTTTCATGTTCAAGAGTGACTCGCTGCCATTAATAGGTATGATGCCATGTTTTCCCAATTTACCAACCATTTCTGGCTAGTACCTCTTTATTTTTGACAAGCTTGAGGAGGATAACATATGCTTGATCTATAAGTTCATCCTTTGGATGAATCTTTCCGAGCATTTTTAACAAACCCTGAGGAGTGGTTCGTTCTCATCATGCTTAACGAGTCCATCGATGTTTAATAATTTTACGAGTCCAACGAAGGTGTAACTCGACTCCTTTTTCATGTTTAGAGAGTTTGAAAAAGAGACAAAAAAGAAAAATCCAAAATGTTCATTTCCATAAATTTAGTCTCTTAGTCCCGAAAAGGCATAAAACAATACCCAGGAGAACCTTTTGGTCATGTTTGAATAAAGTATTCCTTTTTCTTAAATAGTTTATCCCTAGCCAGAAAAGGGTTAAACTTATACTAGTAGGCGTCTTTTCATTTATTGTAACAAGTTAAAAACGACAAGTGCTGAACAATTTTTTCATGTTTTGGGAGTTAGAAAAGAGCTCAAAGAAAGCTCCTCCTAGAGGAACGAGTGGTATAAAGGGTAACAACTGGTTCCGGTCATGATGGAACTACTCAAAACACATAGAGGTCAAGGGATAGGCTAATAATACCACTCACCGTAGCAGTTCCACAGGAAATGGTAAAAGACTTAGTGAAATGTATGATCAACCAAGTAGATGGTGACAAAGGAATGAGAAAACCAAGGATCATCTTGCAGAAATAAGCTGATAAAATGATAATCACAAGAGGGGGGTTTCCTTTTTCATAAATTTTAATGAGCCTGAAAAGTGATAAAATTATACTCGGTAACTTATTTTCATGTATTTACGAGCAAGAGAAGGAATAAAGACTAAGATTAGAATAGGTTTCATTTTTACACAAGCTTGAAATAGAGAAAAACAATGCTTGAGAGTGAGAGTGGTTTCATTTTTACACAAGATTGAAATAGAGGAAAAACTATGCTTGAGAGTGAGGGGGTTTCATTTTTATACAAGCTTGAAACAAAGAAAAAATTATGCTTGAGAGTGATTTCATTTTTACACAAGCTTGAAACAAAGGAAAAACTATGCTTGAAATAAGTTGCATGTACCCAACATAATGACTCAATTCTAGGCACTTTCCCCCCAAGCTTCATTTAATTCACCTAATTATACTACTAGTTACTAATAGGCGGATTTAATGAAGGTGCATTTATGAGATCAAGTGAAAGACTCGACTCAACATTTACGAGATCTAGTCAAAGACTAGAGTTGTAGGATATCTGTTTCATTTTTTAATGAGCTTGACATAGGAAAAGAGCTATGATTAAGGGACCTTGTTTCATTTTTTAACGACCTTGACACAATAAAAGGAACTCTACTCATACATCAGGTCATGCCCCCCAAGAGGCCATGGATTCCAAGAGGTGCTCATTAAATGGGAGGACAATGCTCTAGAAGGGACACATATCAAGGGATCTAATGGAAAGATCAAACTACAACGGCCCCAGTAAATGAGTCACCATATCACCTACTGGATCTAGATCAAAAGAATTTGAGTAAACCGTGAAAAGATCATCTTCATCAATATGTATAGGCATGGGATAGGTTGCCACATAATTAACCTATGGCAAGGGAGATACCACTTGCATATTTGGAACATTTAGGGAAGTCAGGTAATTGGAAATCAAATTAGGACCAACGAATGAAAGATGATATATAGTAACTATTTTTCCATTGTGTGGGAAACACATCACTCGAAAGAGTGTGAACATGAAAACATTCGTAGCATAAACATAGTCTCACCCCAAGAGAAAATTTAAATCAAAAGGTCCCATGATTACAATAACATCAATACATACAGTTTTTGTTTCCAATGTAACAAGAAACTAAGGAAGGATCCCTAAAGGTTGATTGGTTCTTTTGTTAAAATCTAAAAGATTCAGAGCAACATACACAAGCTAAGCGGAACCTAAATCTTGCCAAGCATTTGAGGGTAAAATGCTAACAAAAACACCCTGGTTAATAATAGTGCAATGTATGCTCTTATCACAAGCCTTCACTATGATTTGAAAGGGAATTTAAGAAGGGAGATGAGGCTCTGTTAATTGATTCCAAACAAAGGCAATGACCTCATTACTTGGAAGGGGTTCCATGACAATAGGAGAAATGCCCCCTTGTTCGATGGAATATGAAGAAACAACAAGAAATTGAGCGATATGATCTCCACTGTCTATGAGAAAAGTGTGATTGAATGAAGGTGGAATCAGGCTAACCACTTTCTCAACCAATGGTTGGTTGGGAAAGAACTTATGGGATTGAAATTCGGAAATAGTGGGATTGACTGAAGATGGGTTCAAGTCAATTACTTCATCAATTAATGGAAAGTTTCAGTAACCAATTGGAAGCTGTGGTTGAGAAGAAATAAGCCTTTCCAATAGTTTTGAGGTGTCATCCAAACAAGGGCAAAGGTGAATTTGATGATTCCATTCACACAACTTACAAAGAAACTTAACTTTACCCTTCTTTCCAGAAACCTTATTAGCACTATTTTAAGGTTGGTCACCAACATGATCTCCATAGGCTGACTCTTCTAACACCCGTGGAATACCATGATAATCTCTCAGAAGGTGATCACCCTTACATAACTTGCAAGGGAATTTAAATTTGCATGGTTTTGAAGGTTTCTCAACATTAGTTGCATTCATATTGATGTTTGCTTGGTTTCCCCCTACTTATTTTGCTTCTTCTTCTTCGTCCTTTTCTTCTTCTTCATAGCTTCTTGGTTACTAGAATCAATACTTTCACCGAGTGAGGAGAAACAAAGGGATGAAGAAACAACATGTGAAGATGGAAAAGGGTCAACTTTAGGATCAACTTGAGGTTGATGTTGTTCAGGTGGAGGACTACTTGTTTGAGGAGTAATTTGGACATTCGGGACTAAATAGGTTGAAAACAACCATATTGGTAAACCTATGGTAAATTTGGGAAGACACAATGTAGCCATATAAGGAGCACCAATATTTCCAGAAGGAGGAAAAGGACCAGGATTCTTGTAAGAGGCATTTCCTTGACTAGTAGACTCATGAACTATTTCCATTGGATTCAAACTAACTAAGTAGTAAAGTGAGAATTTAATGTCTCACAAATGATGAGTATGTTGTTTCGTGGTTGATTAATTGATTAGGACAAAAAAAAATATAAAAAGGGGAAACTGGGAAAAAGGGTTTACCAAGTCAATGTGAACTGCAATATACCATTTCTAGTACGTGCAAGAAATATCCTCGAATATTGTGTTCAATGTATCATAGTTAACAATTTGGCTGACTTGGTTACCTATGGTAGGATAGAAACCTAATGGAGACTTCCAAAATATATCTGAAGGTACATGAAAGCGCAGTCTGTAATAGTGGTTTCTAATGCATCTTGTATGATATGAAGTATTTTGATATACTTTTCATACATGGAGCTCCATCCGATATACTTGAAGGTACGTGGAGAACGATCCTATATACTTACGTACGTGGAATACCGACTACCCCCAAAATGTAACACAAATAAGTAGAGACAACTCCTACATTTAATGACGCTAGAACACATCTTCTAACCTAAAATTCTATGTGTGTTGTTAATGTTCCAAATTCTCTTTAGGTTAACTCATAAATTTTAAAGTTGATCGTCAATTAAGTTTAAATTTCAAGTGAAATACGATGTCACCTGAACTCCTACAACACAACTAGCATGAGAAATAACTCTTTTTCTTCAATGAAGACCTATTAGAAGAAGGAAAGGAATTTCAAACAATAATGTAGCAAGCAACAATAATTCCCAAACAATACTATTCCAATTCAAAATTTTCAAGCCCTAAAAGATGCCAAACTATGCAATTTAATCTATGCACAATTCCCTTCAAGATTATGAAAATGTAAGCTATAAAAAATTTCCTTTCCTGTTGTGAATATGAGAATTCTAATTATGCAAATGTAATCTACGCAAGATAATTCTTAAAAACAAACACAAGATGATTTTAAATCAGCGAAAGAACAATATAACAAGACTAATTATGAACAACAATCCCTTATTTCACTAATGCAATGAGAAAACCAATCGAGTTTGACTAAAGGAAATTCCCAATGAAATCAAATGTATTATGAGATTTCATTAATAGAGGACTCAAACTAAAATTGGGTGAAAATTCCAAATATCAAAAGAGATGACACTCAAAGGCAATTAACACTCTTACATAATTCAACAAGCAAAAGCACTAAAAAATTGTTAAGAAACCGAAATAAACCTCCAAGTAGTGACCAATTCAGAGACTTAGGAAAAACACTGCAATAGAAAAAAACTCAGAGAAAGGCATAAAAATTGAAAATTTTTGCATTCTAAAAGAACCATCACAACCTAGATATAAAAACCAGTGCGATGCATTGCACAAACATAGAGAGACAGGTGCATTGGGTCGCTCTGTCTCAGACCAGAAAGTGCATTGGGGCTAATTTTGTTCAAAAAATGAAATAAAAACCCTACCAATCTCAGAATTATGTTTTCCTAAGATTGATTACTATCTAAACAAATCAAATTGACTCAAATTGAAAGGTATAAAATGAATATCAAAAGGAAACCATTATAAGAACATCTTGTTCCCCAGTATGGTCGCCAAGTTGTTTAACTGAAAATTATCTCCTGTGGACATAAGTGAATTCCCTAGATCTAGTGGCTTGATCTAGAAACAAAAGAATAAAAACACTTGTGCTTTACTTAGAGAAATTGGAATATGGAGGAAGGACTTACATTGAGTCAAATGAAAGTTCTCCTCTTCTCCCTGCTTGTGAACTTTAGCTCCAACCAATTGCTACAAATGGAACTTGCACAACGATTATAATAAGCACGAGAACTATAAGATACACATAGCATAGACTAATATCTCTAATCAATGATTCAAGAAGGCATTGAAATACATATGCATAAAATATACATAAGTATAATAAAACAAAGCATTTTGTGTTAATGACTTGAGGATGTTTGGGTTGAGGAGTGATCATGTAGATTACAACCCTTTTAAAGATCTTGACAATGTAGATGTCTCCCACCAAACTTGTCCTTCCTTAGCCACAAAGAAAGTCTTCAATCATAACTGAAGGATGGTAATGTATCCTTAGTTAAAAACACTAGCTTTAGGGCATAGCTAAGAGTCTCCAAAAGAAAACCCAGACTCTATGGGAGGCAGTGAATTTATAGGGTAAATGGGGTAGCTTAGGATTTACCAATCTAGGACTTAGATCCAAATATGAGGGAGGATAAGCTCTAGAGATAAGAGATAAAACCTCTAGGATAAGATAGGATAGGAATTCAAGATCTCAATCAATATTAAATGGTTGAAACCACTTTAAAAGCTTTTGGAAAAATAATATTCATAATTATTTTTTCATTTTTCCAAAATTATAGAACCATCACACTTGCAGGAAAGGAAACATGCGCTGGCCAGTGTAGGTGCCCAGTTCTGCAAAATGAAACCAGTGCAGGTGGCTAGAAGGTAGGGTGCCATGAGGTCAATTCTAGGTTTTCAAGCCGATTAACCCATAATTCTTGGACTTTTTAGAGAGATAATGCTTAAGGCTTTGCAAAGGGATAAATGCAAGGTGTTAAGGATGTTGATTGATCCAGTTTCTAGGTCATTCGTGCATATGTGACAAAATGACCTGTAACACCAGCCAATAACTTTAGTAACTCGTTGATAAGAGGCTTAATATATACATTCATATCTTTAACTTGGTACTTACCTTGTAATTATTTGAAATTACACATAAATACTACCATGATATGCATGCATGTAAGTAAATAAAAAAATATAAGATATTATGCAACAAATAAGACAAATGAAAATTTTACATTTGAAAAATTAAGGTAAAAATATACCAGGAACAATCATTATCAACATTGTGTGCTCCCTCTTTATTAACATCCAAGGAGAAAGGTCATTGTTGATAACAAAAAAATGGTCACATTGAGTAAATAAACTTGAGATCCCTGAATGGATTAATGTTGTTAGTTTCCAATGAAAGCCTAATATTGTCAGGTTCATCTTTAAAATGCAACCATTTTTCTTCTACACACCAAAGCATGGATACTTTCACCTTGCAGTGGCTAATGGAAATGTTGATTCCAAATGGTGGTGGAAGCTTATTTGGAAAGAAAAATTCTCAATTAAATCAAAACTATTTATGCAGCGTCTGCTAGAAAATAAGGTACCTACTTTGGATGTGCTTCAAAAAGATAGAAATCTGGGTTGGGTTAATGTTCGCTTTGTAAATCCAATGAGGAATCTGTTGCTCATCTTTTCATTTCATGCTCTTTCACATGTTCGTTGTGGGTGACATGTGTCAATATGGATAACCCATGACAAGGCTATCTTTCATGATCTCCCTTATTTTTTGGCCCAAGTAGCTAAGGAGGGTCTCTCCATTCTCTCACATTTTCCTCAAGTGAAAGATGGTTTGGCTCCTCGCCATATCATTGTTGAAGATCCAAATTACACTATTCTATGGGATTTTTTTAATTGTGCTTCTCAGGGGGTGGTGCTCACAGTGGTGGGGGTGCTATGATTCACTTGACTCAGTCTCTTTCCTTTCACATCAAAATGGGGTTGGGGAGGGGTACCAATAATAGGGCCGAACTTTTGGCAGTCAAAATATCCTGATTTTCTCCATTGAAAAGGGATGCAAAAATATTCAGATTTTTGGGGATTCTCTCTTGGTAATAAATTAGATAAATTCAACTCAACGATGCCATGAATTACTTCATTTTCCAATTGTGGGAGAACTACATCGATTATTATTTTTTTACTCTTTCTCATGCTCTCACATTTACAGGGAATAAAACATTGCCACTGATGCTCTCTATAAAGGTTTCCTGGAGATGGATACAAAGATCTAGCTGATACATGACATTAAAGATGAAATGACCTTTGAATTTCACCATAGGCCCTACATAGATGATCATTGTGTTTTGGAAGCTACAAATATGATGCACTTTTGAAAATTCTATATTATTTTTGTTCATACTTATAAGACATATTTATATTAGTTATAGCCATTAGACTGAACCTGATGGTTTAGTTAGATTATGTTATCCATATGGGACAGGTTCATAAGAATTACTACTCCTTTTTGGCCTATGCTATGAGGAAGCAAAGAACTTATGCATCCTTGTTTTTTGGACTATAAAATACAATGATGTTATGTGACCGACGTTGCTTTTGGTCCCTTAATACATGTTGAACATATATATACAAAATGTAATTTGCTCATTTTCTTTAATGAAAAATTACAATTTTTTATGAGGAAAAAAATATTATAATAATATTTTAACGACACAAATATTAAATATTAAGATATAAAGTAATAACATAAATTTTATATATCATTTTGGGATTCAACTGCGTTAAGTAAGTCATTCATGTATGACCATTTCCATGAGTGGTAGTCGTAATTGACTAATTTCTCATGATTTTTGAATAGTTCACTTAGTACTGATTGCATCGGGTGATGCTCACAGGGGTGAAGAAGTGGGATTGAAACTAGTGAAATGAATCACATAGCGTCAACCATCACTTTTGGGGCTTGCACCCAGTAACTAGGACCACTTGGGAGGTCACCCATCCCAAATCGCCTCTGGCTCAAGCGCTCTTAACTATGGATTTTTCCAAACAATCAAGCCCACTTAGCTTGCTAGCCCATTTGCAAAATCTTAGCAAGTATTGTGCCTCATGAACCATTCAAGTGGAGTTCCCTTCACTGTTTTGAATTTTATTATTGATTGAAAATACTATAATAATATTTTATTTCGACATGATTTTTTTATAATGAATTTTATTTAAATTTACATTTAAAATAATATTGTATCTTAATTACCTAGATGGGGTAAATATGGTGGAGAAAGAAGGGGCAGAGAGGGGCACATGTTGCCATCACCCCACCAGCCCATGAGTTGATGAGATGTGGCAACAAATCCCCCACCCCCCTCCCCCCAAGAGAATGTTCAATGATGTAGAACAAGACAAATTTCACTGCAGGATGCCACTTAGTGGGCATGCTCTGCATTTGGTGCCATAGCTAGTCACCCATGCGAACAAACATTTCAAGAGATCTACCAAGCCAAGTAATGGATGAAAGTACCATTCTCATACACAAGCCAACCCATTGCAATCTTGTAAATTCCTTCACATCCAGTGATAGACCATTGATAGATGCCTCATTAGCATTATACACACCCCCTGAGGTTTTGTTTAGTAAATCCGGTGATGAAGCTCCTTATTTCAAGGCGGTCTCAACAATTTCTCTCTTTTCCTCATGCTTCAAGAGCTACAACCAAATTCCAAGGTCACTTTCCATGCTAGGCATACTAGGTTTTTTTGTTATCCTAGTCCATGGAAAACACTGAGTTTTGTACGGAAACATAAACACAACCTTGTTGTTTCCTCTTCTTAGACCGAGGAAAGCACTAACCAACATCGCACATTAATCTTCTTGGGCTTCACTCTGGGGTCAAATTGCATTAGGTTTCAATATGGCAAGCCATTTGTGTTATTAAAGCAACGATTCTATTGCGATATGCCCCCTTTGAAGCTAGGAAGTTAACACAAGTTTCATTATGTTTGTTTTTTTGAAGTTTACATTTTAAAAAATCACCTTCGACTTGGTTTTAGGCATTGCCCTGTAGATGGCTCGGTTCACACCCATGTTCAATTCTTAGGGGACTCAATCAACGATCCAATATGCGATATGATCACAACCACTCTAGCCAACCCTAGGATGGCACCTCTCTCTCTCTCTCATTTCATGTATTTGCTACCATGCACAGGTAGCAGGTCAAAGCCAAATGCGGTGCTACCTACTATCAGGAGTAAGGCCACTTTATAGCCAAAACTCAGTCGAGAGTTCAAAAACACGTTATAGGGAACTGATCCCCCAACTGATATAAGAATAGATCACTCAGGTTAAGCAAGATCTCACTAGCAAGATGTGCAATATCATAGACACTAAGGTGCTTATTGAGTTTTCCAATTGGGTTCTCGAAGTTGGCCATACTAGGGGTAGACATAATCAATACATGTATATAATGGATATCTACTAGCATATCAAATTCCTCCTAGGTAGAATCTTGGTAAACTACAATGAGCTCAAGAATGATGTTATTTTGTCTCTAAATCATATGAAACATTTCTTGATGGTGATGGAATGTAGGCTCACAAGAATTGAACGACAATTGGGACCTCCTCCTGATCACGATTGCTCTCGTAGCAACAATAAGGAGCATATACATGTCAAAGCCAAGGGCTTTGAAAAATAGATATGCTTGTGCGATTGTCTTTGTACTTTTCATTTTTTTTTATGTTCTGTTGTGTTAGCACCAAGTTGAGAAAAGACCACAATAGGCATCTAGAATATCCAGATATTTTGTATTTTGTAGTAAAAAACTCTCTTCTATATTTTGCAATCTTGAAACAATTAAAGGTACGTGAATAATCTGATTTCCCTAATAATAAACCAACACAAACTTCTCATGTGTAAAATGTAAATTTCTTATTTTAAGTAATACAAATCTTATACTCTATAAAAAAAATAATACATCTTAATTAATACTTTGCCAAATTTTGAAATTATATTTAAATAGCTTTGCGAAATTTTGAAATTATATTAAATAGCTTTGCCCAATTTTGAAATTATATTCAAATACTTTATATTAATAAAAATTTTGTTAAATCATTTATGCTATTCTTAATCATTTATTAATATAATGATGATATTCTTATCTTAAAAGAATCCAACGACTACATAATACTAACCATACTTGGTACGAATAAAAAAATACACAATAAAGATAAAATTAGCAATGATAATTATAGCCCATAATACTCGTGCAATAATAATAAATTTAATAATAATTTTCCGCCTATATAGCTTGTCATCTGAAAAGGTGAGTAATCACAATAAGGTATAAAATAGTTTGGAATCTCATAGAAAGGTACACAATAATTTGGCACCCCATATCTAAGATGACCTATCCATGAATGCATTATCCGACACAATAAATGATCATGAGTTGCCAACTTGTAGTATGTAAGTGGTTATTTAAGTGTCTTAATATTTTTAAATGTTTTAATTTATGAGTTTTTTTAGAACAGAAAAAGAAGAAAAAAAAAAAAAAAATTATTAATATTCGTAAGAAAGTATATAAAAGATAATAAAAAAAAATCAGTGTCTTTATAGGTGTATCATGTAATACATTTCCTGGAAGTCCTCATAAATATTAATTGTTTCATTTTTCCAAAACAAGAAAAGAAAATTTATGTTATGTGCGTTATCAAAGATCTTGAAATACATTTACCTGATAATCCTCATAAACATTAACTGTCTCATTTTGCCAAAACAAGAAAACAAAATATTTGCTATGTGTGTTATCAAAAAGCCTTTCAAGATAGAGAATCGAATAATTCGAAGGAACAAAGGGCTTGGAACATGTAAAAATAGGGTACTCTGAGAACCCTTCAGATAAGCAAGATGACTTGTACCCTACATAATACCCTTATCAAATAACTGGAAGATGATATATTCAGGCACCAAGCTGCATCTTTCTTTTGAGAGGAGGTCAGCATCATAGTTTTGTGTCTTATAGATGTGTGCTATGGAGATGTTGCAGAACTATGTGATTAGGGCCTTGATTCACAGTTTTCAAGGGTCGAAAGTCGAAGAGTTTAAAGTGCCTTGTTCATTTTCCCAGTCTATAACAGGTTTGGACTCTCCATAAACAGTGAGATCCCTGAGGTCATGCTAGGTAGCACAGTGTAAGAACACCCAGAGTGCAAGAAGCTCAACCCGAGTATTAACACTCATTCCATAGTGCCAATGAAATCTATATGAGCGCACTGGCCCTAGATAAATGGCCATACCCAATCCGTAGAGGCCAAAAGATTAAGCACCATAAAAAACGCCGACAGGAAATGCATACCAAATGTCACATGGAGGAGGAGGGCATTTAGGAACAAGAGATGAAAAGGAAATAAATTCCATATAGTATGATATGATTTTACAACTGGTCCTCTAGATATCCGACTTTACTTGATTAAAGATGAGGGCGTTCCTAGACCTCCAAATGCCCCATATGATAAAGAAGGCCAATGATCGATGTGTTTTGTGATCCACAAGTCACTAACCAAGGCAAGAGACAATGTGAGAGCGGTCCCAATCAACAGGATATTTTAGCCAGTGAAGCACCCATTTCAACACTGAGGAGGCAAAGGGAAAATGGATAAAAAGATGATTAATGCCCTCGCCATTGGATTGACAATGATTGCATCTACCAAGACCTTGAAATCCTTGTTGGCATAGGATTTCCCAGGTGAGAATCCAGTTGTGTACCACCAACCAAGAAAAACATTTGAGTTTAAGTGGGAAATTCCATTTCCAATATCTAGCAAGCCAATAATAGACCAATATCTGTGCAGAAAACTATGTGATTATACAATATACCTCCTTGACAATGGCCTTTCCTTGTTGTGAGCCTCTAGTCCAAATAAATTTGTCTACTTTAGGGGAGAGGATAATCCCCAAGAGTTTTAGGTTGGAGATATATATCTGCCATTCCAAGATCAGGGGAACTGACATCTCAAGTTGAGTAGCATCTTTCCAATGTGTGTGAAAAGGAGATGAAAGAGAAACATTTGCAATGTCTTTACTTACAAAAAGACCTTGATTAGATAGAAGAGAAATGAGTGCAAGAGATAATAAATGTAAATCAATTATACCTAAGTTATGAGTTATGAGTTATAAGCTATGATTTTGATGGACTAATTTATGATTTTATATATATATATATATATATATATATATATATCAATTTTAACTAATATTATATATAGTTTATAATTATAATATTAATTTATGTGCTATAATAATTAAAATTAGTTAATATAAACCTATGAAGAAGTTTTGTATAAATAATTTAACTATGTCTAATAAAGAGTAGTCTGAACAATCACAATATATTGTTTTGATAGTTAAATTTAATATGTGTAGTTCAACTCTTTTAAGTTTTTATTTATTTGATCAAAATTTAGTAATACAATTCTAAGCAAGATTGTTATTTTTTGTTATTTAAATTGTATTTTTGAATTCATTAATTTGATTCATCATAAAAGATCTTTGGAGCATTGAGATTGTGCAAACTCCATAAACCAAACTTGCAATTCCAACAAATCTCTACTAAATTTCAAACAAATATTGATTAAAAATAAATAAATAAATAACAAAAACATAAAACTTAATAAATGTTAACAAATCATTAAAACTTTTACATAAATATAATTTAAACAATCAAATTTAACTATAATGACAATGCTAATTTATTGTGTAAATAGCTAAATTCATTTAATTGAGAAAGGAAAAAAACACATAAATATATACATTTTATTCAATTTTTTAAAAACTATTCGCAATTTTTTTTTTTAAACAAAACATAATATTAGAATATAATTTATCATTTTAATTATTTTTTCTAACTATTCAAAATATACACAATTAACACCACATAATTATTGTTATTATGATAATAAATTTACTCAAAAGTGTGAATAATTAAAAATACAAAGATATTCTCAAAGTGGAGGAGGAGAAGGTTTATTGACTTTGATTGAATACCATAAGGGCGCTGATCAAATTCCTTGAGTTGTTCTCAAAGTGGAAGATGTGGTGTCTTCAGTTGGATACACCTATGGAGGATGTGGTGTCTTCACTTCCAAAGGATACCACTTTATATGTGGACCAACTAGAGTATAAAAAATCCCTCGAAATGCAAGATTTTGCCATTATAACTATGGACAATTCGCTATTTGGGGATGTAAAAATCACAAGGTGACTTTTGCAAACATTGACTTTGATATACATTAGCATTATGTTAGTTTTCCTTGTATGTTGCCTGGGTGGACCTCTCCTTAATTTTTATCCATGTTCCGAAACCTTTTCCTACTTAAAAAAATAGTTAAATACATCGTCATTTTGACACCACTAACAAATACTAACAACTTATATATAAACAAATATTATATCTATCTATATAATCTTGGTGAACAAATTATATTAAATTCACCATGGATTTTCGTTATTATTTTAAAATTATTACATCTTTTTAACATCGTTTACTTATAAAGTAAAAAAAGTTGTTTTATAATTTTTTGAAAATTATATATTTTTATTATATTTACGTAAATATGTTTTTTTTGTATACAGTGGAATCAGCAAGGGGCAGCTTCGTAATTCGCGTTATACGAGGTCGATTCTGACCACTACCTCTATAACCACTGGGAGTTGCGCCTGCTCCTCTCCACTACGCCGGGTTAGTCCGGGGGAATTGAACTCATGACCTTCAGTGCATAGCCCGCCTTTCTAAGGAACTTCACGGCAGTGTGATTACCAACTCGCCTACCCTCGTGGGGCTACATAAATATGTTCGTTAAATGATTGTAAATAATTAAGAACATATATAGTTGGCAAAAATTATTTTTATATTTTATATGGGGAATATACATATTTTAATTTTTGAGGGTTTTTTTTTTAGATTCGATAATAAAGTTGGAAGTCATTACAACATAAATCTCATTTTGTTAATTACAAAAATAAAACTTACACAAAGAAAATAACAATCATTCATTCAAATAACAACAATTTTGATAAAATATATATCTTCATTTATAATTTTTTAATTAAATAACTATTTCAGACATTGCAAGAGCGGGAGGGGTGATCCTTAGCTCCGATGAAAAAATGAGATTCAACATGCTTGGGGGTTGGGCTATGTTACCAACAATTAAGTTGAGTTTTTGGCTCTTTGGAAAGGATTGAACCTTGCGATAGAAAAGAAAATTTCAAATACAATGGTCTTCGGGGATTCTCAAATTGTAATTGGGTAATTCTAGAAGTCGAAAGGATCCCAAAACAATAATATTTCTCCTCTATTGCAAAGGATAATCATCCAACTTCAGAAATTTGACAAGATAGAACTCTTTCATGTTCTTTATCATTTAACTGTTGGCATTATGTTTCTGGTATGGCTCTATGATACAGGTGTTGTACTTGATGGCAACTCACTCAAGTAGGCAATGGTCTGTTGAGGCTCTCAAAATGATGGAAATTAAGAGGCTCGCAAGTGAATGGTTCAAAAGGTGCAGACCCGCAGGTTCACCTTGCAGGAGGTGCGGTCATACCCGCAGGTTACCCGTTCAGAAGGTGCGGACCCCAGTGCACACACTTCAAGGCAATAAAGCGCGCTCACGTGAGGTTTCTTATGTTTGGCTCGTGGTATTTAGCCCGCCTTTTCTGATGCTATGGTTTTGGCCTATGGTATAGGATCTATTTTAGCCCCGGTTTGGATCCCTTGTATTTGTTATTGATGGTTTTGTCCCATGGTGTGAATAAGGGCTTGACTATAAATAGGGAAGGAGATCACTTGGCTTAAGGATCTTTTACAAATTGAATATCTTAAGATCTGAAATATTGGGTTATTTTTCAAAAGCTTGATCTATATAAAGTGAAGTTGAAAGCGAATCTATGAAGGGTGATCTCTCGAGCGCATGATCAGATCTGAGCATCTGACTATCGGTGGTACACTGGGGGACTGCCATTTCGGCCCTAATCAGAGGTACCCAGGTGATTAACAGTGCAAGTGCGTGGGTACGAAGAAAAGAAGAAGGAGAAGTGTGTGGGTACGCAGAGAAGAAGAAGGAGAAGTGCGTGGGTACACAGAGCTGAACAAGGCACAGTGCGTGAGTACGCAGCACGACAGAAGTTCAGGTGCGTAGGCACAAGGAAAGTACGCGGCGCTTCAGAAGCCGCAGGTGCGTAGGCACGCGGCGCGATAGCATCTGTGGGTGTGTGGCTACAGTAGCAGTACGCGGCACGATAGTGTCTGTGGGTGCGTGTCTGTCGTAACAATACGCAGCGTGATTGAAGAAACAGTGCGTGGGTACGCGGTGCGGCAGAAGGTTCTTTGCGGGTATACGCAGGGAAGCAGAAGGTGAAGTGCGTACGCATGCAGACCGGAGAAAGAAAAACTGCGTATCTGTCTTAAGACCTTTTGTTGGCTGAATATTTTTTGATAAGGTGTTCTGGGTTTAGTTTACTGTTACTGTTAATCTGGTTACTGCAGTTTACTGGGTGATTTACTTGTACTTGATGATCTCTTGATGTTTATGGATCTAGTTTGAAAATTTATGAAAAGTGGTCCTTGAGAGAAAAGAAGTAGGGGGTTGTAGCTCCCTTCTAGGAGAGACTGGAAAACGAGAGAGAGTTGTAGCTCTCTACAGGTTGCAGCGTGCGTACTGGTAAAGGACTGCATCAGTACATAACTTTTGTAAAAGAAGTTTCTAATTTGAAAGAAGATAGAGACATATTGCAGCAGGTGGTTTTCACCCACATTGGGTTTCCACCTTACATTTGGTGTTATTTGGTGTGACTATCTGTTTTCTTTGTTCATGCTCATTATTTTATAGTACTGACATGCAAAAATAATTCAAAGTGTAAGTAAGGAAGATTTGGTAAAAGAACTTGATAATACTGATTCACCCCCCCCCTCAGTATTATTTCCAACATTAACCTCGTCAACAGATTCATTAGCCAACAAAGGTACAAATATGGATCAGGGGACGTTGAAGTTGAATAATTGAATTTATTCAAATATGTATTTTCCATGACCCATATTATAGTCATTAATAAAATTATGAAGGGCCCCAATAGGCTGTCAGGCATAAGGAATTTTGGAGAAAGCAACATTTGGCAACATTAGTGGTTGATTAAATTTCTAGTTCACCATCCGACAATGGTTACCATGGTTCGACAGCTGGTATTTACTCACCCCTCCTCTTGCTAGCATATATGACACAATATTCTAATTATTCCATCGCACAGGTATCTGGATCACTCATTGAATCACCTTAGGAGTTCAGCCTTTAAAAGATCGAGGTTATTCAAGTTTAATTCCCATTCCTTTTGCACAAAACAATCACTATTTCCATTCTTATTCCATATTAGTATGCACATTCAGCAAGGAATTTGAAGCATGCTGGGTTTTGGTGATATAACTCTTCATTTAATTGTCTTAGAGAGAATGTTCATTGGTCGAGGAAGGAATTATGGGCTCGAGTTCAAGCATCCCTTGGCCTTTAAATTGACATGCAAGCTCTGTTTAGCCATGCCAAGATTGTCAAGTCCAAGAAGGTGTAGTCTCAGTGTTATACTTTGTGCATTGAGAGGAGTGGGTTAAGCACTATTGAGGAGTGGTTATCCCATGGAAAATACTGGTACCTCTTCCTACGATTTTGTGTAGGTGGATGTCAATGTATTTTTGGAAAAAATTATTGATGCCATGGTTGGCCTCTTGTGCGCCTTCAACCAGAGGGCTGACGCCTTCAACCAGAGGGTTGAGGCAGAAATGAAGGAACATGAATCCTTCAAGGTGTTATTCAATGCCAAGCTAGATCTACTGCAAATGAAATTGGACCATCTCCAACATGAAACTTAGACTGAGCTTGCTACAATGCATTCCAAATTCACATAAATGAAGGAATTATATGTTAGGCATTCAAATGGTGATGACAGAGCTTGAAGGCAACGAGAGCATTATATAGAGAAAAGGCAAACAGGTCCTTGGCTCAAGCACAACTTTGACTAATACATCGTCTAGAAAATATGGCTCAACAATTTAGTAATAAGTTGGTATATTTGTTTAATCTTATCTCATATTTTGTAAATTTTGTTTGTTCCAAAAGAGTCTTCAAAAGAGACTATAATAAACATCTTTTAATACCATAGATAAAAAATTGTCAAAAAAGAGCTACATCTCTTTTGGATTTCTAAAAATAAAACTATAATGGATCAAGATATAAAAGTTTTGGCCAGAATACCAAACTATCTTTTTAATAAAATTCAATAATCATCTGTTAAAAAAATAACAAAAAACTTTTTCCTAAAATATTATAAACTGATACCAAACTAACTACCATGCATGTAATATTCCAAAATTATTAAAACAAAAAATACATACTTATATAAACCACCTCCCCGAACAAAAATGTTACATCATTACATTTTTTTTCCATTGAAATTTACACAAAAATTTCCCAGCTAACTCACCTCGCGTTATCACAAATTGTTGCATTTAGATTCATGATGTCATGTTGACGGTTGCTTCCCATTTTCTTTTTGTCTGGTTTGCAAATTCCCTCTCGATGCAATACCGATTGCAAACACCTCTGGTTGGGATGTAATATTCCAATATGCAAGACTTTCGAAGTAAGAATTTTATATCAAAAGTAGAAATATCTTTTTTTAATTAATAAATTTTATATTATGATTTATTCCTATTTAAATTATAAATTTAATATTATATTGAAATAGGGAGAGATTTTAACTTTATATATCTTTTAAATAATAATATAAATTATTTATTTTTTATCTAATGATTATAAGTTTGAAATTTTATGGTATTGGAAAGCAAAATTCATAATTCTATTTCTAATTTAGTAGGTATATGGTTCAATACTTTAGAGTTAACATCGGGACAAATTTGTTGTAAGGTTTTGAGACTTCTTACATTTGGTATTGGCTATTGGTATCCACAAAAGTGATCATGATTATGTGTATCTAAGATAAGATATTGTCCATTAGACTAAGAGGTCTTGGGTAAGTTTTCAATAATGTTTTGCATAAAGTAAGATGACTAAGAATACACTTATAGGGGCTAAGAAATATTTTATAGTTGTTTTCTTCTATTAACTCTATTTTTTGTTATCATAGTCTACTTGTCTCAATTAATAAAGGGAGCTAAAGGAATTAGATTATCCCAGGGAGCTTAACAAGACAAGGAGTTTTCCAATGGCTTGACCATTAAGAGAAATCCTTGATTCCATAGTCTGAACTTTAGCATCTAAAGTAAGTCATCACAGATTGTTATATATCACAAGTAAATGAATTATCTTATTATCTATTTAAATGTTAACTAATTCCAAGTTTAGGAATGTTATATCGCATAAGTACAATAAATATATTATCACCTAATTGAATGTTAATTGATTCTTTAAGGTTTCCTTATAAATTAATTTGCAAAACAAACATCTATAATGCAACTAGAAGGTTCCCTCACTTTTAACATTCTGAAAGATGGACTCAAGGCCAACATCAAATTCTTAGACCAACTTGATATAATCCAACTTATACAAACATTGAGTAATATAGAAACAATGATTCTAAGCTCAACATGTCAACCTACCTTAGCATACATCTAGTTTTTAATGTTAAGCTCCCAATGCCTTGTAGTCCTATGTTACTTAAGCAAAGTACAACAAAATAAAATCCTCTAGCTAACTTTGATCTTGAGTTCAAAACGATGAATTCATCTAATGATTTCTCTATTTAGAAAAATCAATATGCTTGCAAGAAGCCTATATAGCTCTACCTCATCATTAGAGCACTTTAGTTTCACTCATGACCCAGTATTTCACACTTGAGCTAATATAATAAAACTTTCTTTAGTATACATGGCTTTGATTTTTACTAAATCAACATCTAAGTATGCCACTATGGGGATCCACATCACCTTCAACACAATGGGGATCATTACTACTTGGGGGGTAGGGAGGAGGAGAGGAACTTCTAATTTGTGCTTTAGTGCAATCATATCCCATGATAGACACTTCTTATCTTATAACACAACTAGGAATGATCCAACAAGTTTCATCACAATCCATCCATCAACAAATATTCCATTTTTCACCTTCAACGAATCAACACCCATCTAACTAGACTTCATCAATTCTAGATTCCTCGCCCTGCTTTTCAAAATCTTAATATTGAGACTATCATTATGCCTAATATCCAAGATAATCAAAGTTGACCAAATTAGCACCTATTTCAATGATCATCTAATTATATGCAAGATTCACAAAGAATGTGTTCTAAGGCATGTCAACTTTGTAACTCATTATTAATGGAATCCCTATATGTTTATTTGCATAAATATGTTGATATATCATATATAACATGCACAATTTTTAATGATCCTTAGTGAGATCTAGCTTTGTCATAATTGTTCTCATAGTTTGAGCCACAATGATCCCACATAGCTTTAATCTCTACCACCAACATGCATGCATCTTAATCCCATATTTATTATGTGTTGAGATGGATAAAAAATAAATGGAACCACAAAACTATTGATGCTGTAAATATCAGAGTTAAAATGGATCTATATTGATTTATTTTTTTACTATATATATGTCTTATTTTTATGCATGATTCTTTTACTATTTTGGGTTTTATGAATTTCATTTTTTTCAATTTAGTTTAATACCATTATAAATATGATATACCTAGGCTTTATATGTACCATACTACTCATAATGCAATTACTTATATATAATTCTATTTTTTTAGGAATACAAATATATAATTCAACCAAATCTTATATGATCATGTTATCTAATATTTGAGTCATCATCTCCTTGGCATTGCCCTCATGTGTTCTTTAGGTAACATGTCATATTCAATTAAATGTAACATTCAACATAATGTCTAATCTTATGCTTTTATATTTTCTACTTTAATTTTACTTGGTCATGTCGCTATTGACAATATTGTGCCACCACATAGTGACCAAAAGCCATGACTAACATAGTTGGAACACTCTTCAACATAACAAAAAAACACATGATTAACCATTTTTTCCACAAGATGAAAGTTGTGTGAACCCTGCAATTGTTCTTTCTAATCAAATACTCATCATCATTTTTCCTGAAAGACAACTTGTTTTTCCATGTTATCCTCATTATCCATCACATCCAATATGATTGGACTGTGTGTTACAAAACAAGTATTTTTATAATAAGTTAATGAATTCGCATGTCTTGGTGTATTTTTGTTGGGTAATATGTATTTTGCTGGACTCAATGGGACACTCTTTTACTTTTATGATGAAATAATAGGTGCAAAATTATTTGAGAGCAGTGATGAGCTATGAAGGGTTTTTCCAACAATAGTAACGTTGTAGAATTATTCTACAACATAAGTCGTACCAACCTAAACAACCCTTCAACAAAGCTTTTCTGTAGCTGAATAATTTGAATGAAATATAACTAGTGTTGCAAGATTTTTCATCAACATGAGTATGATTGTAATTTTTGTAATTATTTGCTTTTCATTGTAACGACTCTTGTAAAATATTTTAATTTTTTTACACCATTGTAGACACTCGGACAATTTGGTTTAAATATAGGCCGAAAAGGGGAGCATGATACAAAAGTTAATTAGTTTTTATTGGATGTTAATTATATGTACTTATCCATTTTAACTAAAATGTTGTTGTCTCGGTGCATGCTAGGCAAGAATAATTAGAAGTTAGCATCAATGATATAATTAGGAAGTTTATTTTTGTATAAAAACTAAGAGAACTGAACTAGAGAGGTTAAACTATTTTGGATGTGGAAGCATTGTTTTCGGAATACAAGAGTTCTTTTCATTTCAAATCTTGGTGGATTAGTGTGTGTTCTTTAATTAAAAGTCGTGTTGTAGAGTAAGGGCCATTATGTGGTCATGATAATCTTTATTTTCATTTACTTTTCTAGTTAATTTTTTACATCTATATTCTTTGTATGTATTATGTTTCATTAATTGTTATTCTCAATATTTAAGACAGATGCCATTTTTCCATGATCGTAAATTATTTTCAGTAAAATAATCATACTTTGTTTTATTTGTTGTATTATATTGTTGAAGCATGTCTATATTTTATTGTATTTTCAGTAGTATATCTTATGTAAAGTAGTTTACTTTGTTTTCTTTCAATATCAAGTACACTTTAGAATAATAGATGTAGTGGATTTTTGTAGCAACAATAATAGGTTTATTTTATGTAATAATATAATTGCCTAATTGATTTTCTGAAGGAATAGAAGAAATTTTTATTCTTAACTGGTAGATTGGTTTTGAATTGTTGTACAAATTAGTTTTTACTTAGTTTTAATTTGAAATCAACCACGGAGTAATATTTTGATTATTCCTTGTAATAACTTGTACATTACTTGTTAAATATTTGTAAATTTTCTTAAGATTAATAATATAGAAGGAATTACCCAAAAATATGTATAGTATTGAGCATTTTGAAATTCTATGATCCTAAATTGATAATAGAAACTTGCCACCCACAATCGTTAATAATAACTTACATCTAGATCTAAATGATATTTCATAAACACAATGTTAAATTGTGAAAATACTTTTAAATGCAAAAAATATCTTTAAATTAACATTTAATAGTAAACTATATTAATAATATAACCTAATTTTGAAATTAACATACAGTAACAAACTATATGACCAATAAACTAACCTTATAATATTCAAGAATTAAACTCTTCGCATTCAAAAAGTAAAATGAAAAAGAAAAAGAAAAACCAAAAACAATACCTTGAAAATTAAAATAATAAAAATGCGTTATTTTAAAACAAAGTAACTAAAATATTTTAAAATTCAATATGCCTACAACAAAGTAAGGACTTCCATGATAAAGCCTTAAAAAGTTATTTTCATGCTCTCTCATAAATAGATTCATAATGAAAAACACATTTTTAAAATTACCTTAAAAAGTAATAACCATGCACTATCAAAATGAAGTTTGCGGGTGCAAACAATGGAAAGCAATTGAAGGTTGGTGGAAGCGATTGAACCAAAGCGGAGTTGCGCATGTCCAGTGCTAGTTTGTTAATAATCGACAAGATTCACATCTATAAAATCAATTCGTCGTGACAGAATTTTGAAGGAATATGCCAAGTCTCGGGTCAATTTGTAAAAGTTTCAGAGGTTACCAAAAGAGGGAGAAACACATCATACACTAGGTTATGTGTATACATGAATATCTCACAACTACTGTCAAATTCCATAGAACTCGACTACTAGGGAGAAATTTGGAAACAACCCTTAGACTATGGGCATGTTTTGTTCCGATGTAGACTCTTCCCTAAATATTGCCATCTCATTCGAGAATGTCCTCTGAAAAAAGAATAACATAATTTAGGTGGTTCGATGGTTAATTATGGGTTCATATGAGTTCCCAATCAACGTCGCAACCAACAACATCAACCCCCAATTCACAAACTGGACTTTGAGGAAATAAAAAATTCTCTATACTTGATGCTATGGAGGAGGATATTCAAGATCTTGATGCTACTCATATGGAAATCCTTCCAATTGAGCAACCCATAGAAAATATGGCCTTTGAACTTAAATTGGAGGATGAAGAAAACCCAAAATGTAGCTCTAATCTACTGACACTCCCAGGCTTTGAGGAAGTGGTTCCTCTATTGGGAATTTTTTTACTAGTTCTCTCAGAAGAAGAATAGATATTAGTCTCAACGATAAACGAATGGGTTATGGAAGACTTTAGAGATCTTCCTAAAGAGGAGAAAGAAAGGAACTCTAAATCCTATCTTCAATGGAAATAAAAAAAGCGAACCGCCCCAGGGGACCTAATAGCTCAAGCCTTTCAAGCATTCAAAGATAAAGGCAAAGAAATTTTGTTAAAAGAACTAAATAAGGAGACAAAGAAGAAGGTAACAAAACCAAAACGTGAAGCAAGGAAAAACATGGGGGATGAACCAGAGCAGCCCAGAACAATCATCAACCAACCCATAAAAGGACTTGCAACTCAACAACCCTTCATAAATGAAAATTATTTCATGGAATATAAGGGGCGTCAACAATAGAGGTAAGAAATGCTATCTTAAAGATATAATAAGAAAGGAAAACCCAACAATAGTAATCTTACAAGAAACAAAATTGGTAGAAAAGAAAATGGACACCATAGTTAGCTTTTGTTGGAAAGGATGTGAGCACACATCTATCGATGCCATTGAACATGTAGGTGGGATAATAGTGTGGTGGAATCCTCATTCGGTACTATTTCCGGAATGGTTTGCATCACATACATATATCACAGGTAAATTTCGATATGTGGGAGAAAATGACATTGTCTTCCTGTCAGCGGTCTATGGTCCCTCAATCCCTTTGGAAAAACAATCCTTCTTGAAGTAGCGACAAACTATGAAGCAATTGGTAGGAAACTCACTATGGGTTATGGGTGGAAATTTTAATATAATAAGGTTGCCTTAGGAGAAAAAGGGTGGTAACAGTTAGTTGGACCCTATTTTAGTGGGTTTCGATGAATTGATAAAGACTCTTCGTTTGTTCAATATCCCTACAATCAACGATTGCTTCACCTGGGAACAATCATGGGGGGGCAGGGGGGGAGGAATCAAATTTTTGTCGACTATATTGTTTTTCGTTATTAGAAGTTGTCATATAAAGAGGCTTGTTTATTGAAGCCTCTATACTGCCATGTATGGGTTCCAATCTCTAGCCAGTCAGAGTGGAAATTGATCTAAAAGAACCTCCATTAAATCATCCTTTTCGTTTTGAAAATTTCTGGTTCCAATCGAAAGGATTTGTTGACCTGTTAAAGGAATGGTGGAAAAGAATACATATTGAAGGTCACACAAAGATGAGAGTATTCCAACTAAAGTTGAAGCAGCTGAAATCCAAAAATAAAAACTAGAATAAGTAGATTTTCGGGAACATATTAAAAGACAAGAGAGATATGGAAAACAAGATATCTCTCATACAACAAATATTTAGCTGGGATGGTAGAACCAAAGAGTTGGAAATGGATGACATTGACATCTTAGGTAAGTTAGAATAAAGATGGAAGTAGGTGGAGATTTTATGGAAGCAAAAATCTAGGATTTAGTGGTTGAAGGAGGTGGATCGAAATACTAAGTTCTTTCATAATGCTGTAATTCAACATTGTCTTCATAAAAAAATATTCTCCATTATAGATAAAGAGGGTGGGAGACAACTTTCCCAATATGGTATATAATGTGAATTAGTCCATTACATTACCGATCTATGGACTGAGATTGGGTTAGGGTCCTCTGAATCGAACACCTTAGTTATTCAACATATTCCAAGAATTATTAATCAAGAACAAAATAAAGCACTGGCGAGACTAATTTATTTGTTGGAAGTGGAAGCAATAGTAATGAATATGCCAAAAAATAAAGCACCAGGATTGGTTGGGTAGACCTCCAAATTCTATCAGGCTTGCTGGAGTTTTATAGGAAAAGAGGTCCATGAGGTAGTTGAAGAATTAGGACAAACTAGAAGCATACTACTAGAATTGAATGCTACATTCATATATTTGGTACCAAAACCAAGCAAATCAAAAAGTCAGGAAGGCTTCCGATGCATAGCACTTTGTAATGTCATCTATAAGATTATTTTGACGTGCCTCCTCTCATATCTACCCACTTTCACTGGCTTACCTATGGTAAACTTGAGATGAGGGGATACTATGATATGAATCAACCTGCTAGATGACCTTAAGGAAATGGAGTTGACATAACTAGACCTTACTGACGTCCCTCAGATGCCACAAGGCCCCTAGGAGTAACCCAACCCCTCCAGGAGTCCAATCCCTGAGACAACTCACCTTTTCCTTGACCTAGAGCCCCAATCGCTCCCCTGCCAATGCCTCCATGCGACTATGGGTTCCCAGTCACTCCTATAGGCCTGCGTCAATGTGACTGTGGCCTTTTTCTGCTAGTGCTTTTCCATCAACTAAAATAATTAAGGCTATTTTCCAGTGTTGGGGCTTAGCCTCTGCCCAAAAAAATATGAAACTTCCAGAACTCATAAAAGACATGAAGACAATGTTTGTAAACCAAAAACTGGAGCCATGACTTGACTTGACTATCGCAACTGGGACTGACATTTTGAAAAACACTTGGTAGATATGCAACCTACAGGCAATGAATGCAAGTCTGAACATAAGGGATTGAAAAGTTATCCGAGGTTTAACAAGAAGGGTCACTACCTTCTCTCATTAGCTATCTTAACAACAATTATGTCTTGCATCCATTATTCATTCAGTTACAAGTAAAAACATGAATAGAGCCGTGACTGAGATCTATCATATAACCATGCTTATAGCCAACATATAACCAAATAAATAACAATGAGAGAATAATAATTAATGACACATAATACCAAGTACATTTAATAATCAAAGAGAGAAACTTATATTTTATTTAATATACACAAAAGACATCTGAGTTTGGGACTTCCATGAACCACCTGACCATAGATTGGTTGAACCAAATCTTTATTTCAGCCAATCACCCACATGCCATATTCCAAGCATGACTGTGGGATCTCATGGGATAAACCAATCCATAAACAACCAATGGAATCCAAAGGTTAAACTACCTCCACCTTCTCCATACTGTGATCACACCTAAATTGATGTTGAGATCACAAAACTGAAACAAGCTTGGATGCCTCAAAATTTCTTCACCACCCTTGAGGAATTTTCCTGTCTCCACCCTCAGGCTTTACCATGTATCCTACCATTACTAGTCAAGGAATTCCTAGGAATTTGGGAATTTTCCTGATACCACCTCACCCCAAATTCCAAAACCATCCAGCAATCCAAAGCTCAAACCGAGAACAATCCCATCACACCATGGCTATCTAGAAATGACAAGGCTGGGTTAAAATACATTGTCGAATACCGACAAAATCCATGCCAATGACAACAAGAAAACCATATACCAACATTCATATACCATGCATGTCAAAACCAACTAGGAAATCACACATTCAATCTATTACCTGCAAGTATCCTCGTTGAATCTGCTTGATCCTTTCCTTCCTTTACTTTGCTTGTCCTTCATTTCTTTTCCTTTTCTTTCCTTGATTGCTTACTTTCTTTCTCCTCTTGGTGCTTTCTCCTCTTTTAGACAAATTCTAACACTAAACTGACAAAAAGCTAAACCAACAAGAGCTATGAACTAATACTCAAAATCCTTTTTATTATTGAGGCCTCTAATTTCTTCATTTTCCAATATTTTCCTTCATTTTCCTCCTCACATGCAACCTGTGACCTTTCACCTTTATTTTCTCCTAGTTTCCATTATTTTCATAAATAATGTGCCAAAAATACATTTTTTCCTTTCCAAAGCCTTAGTTATTGCCTTTGTCAATTTCCCTTAGCCATAAAACACAACAAGTGATGCCCACTAGGATATTTTTCCCAACATTTAGCTTGGAATAGGTGTCCCTTGCCCATGGTCTTATTTTAACTTTATTAACTTTTATTGCAATAACTTTTAATTCAGGGTTGTTACAATTATTTCCACAGTGATAGTGAATAGAATGAAACCAATACTACCAAATTTGATATCTCCATCCCAAACAGGTTTTGTTGAAGTTAGGCATATTGCAGATTTCATTATAGTAGTATAAGAAATAATCCACTCACTGAAAAAGCATAAACACCTGAGTATGCTCATAAAGTTGGATCTATCTAAAGCATATGATAGAATTCTCTAGTCGTTTTTATTACAAGTCTTACAAGATTTTGATTTCTTAGAACAATGGTTGGAGTGGGTGGATCTGCTAATCTCCACAATTTTTTACTCTGTCCTAGTAATTGGATCACCCTCATAGATCATTCATCCTTCTAGAGGCATCAAATAAGGTGATACTTTGTCTCTATTTCTTTTCATTCTAGTTATGGAAGGGCTCAGGAGATTGTTTCAGAATGTAGGGGAGGAAGTCTATATCTATGGCCTTCGATTATATGAGAGGGACTTCCCAATTACTCATCTTCAGTTTGTTGATGATGTAATATTGTTTGGCCTACCTACAAGGGGAGAGTTGGCAAGGTTGGAGAAGCTTCTCTAAATCTTCATATCTGCTTCATGGAGTGAAGTTAATAAAGATAAAACACAAATATTTTTCTTTAACTGTCCAGAATTGATGCAACACAAACTATTTCAGGCAATAGGTTATACTTTAGGAGTCTACCATCTAAATACTTGGGAATATCGATAGTATTGAATTATCATAGAGCATCCACATGGGAAAAGATAATGGAGAATACATGACGTAGAATGAACAATTGGTTGACTAGAAACCTAAATTTCCCTAGTAGACTGGTCATGGTGAAAGCAATTCTCCAAGCGCCCTCGAATTATCAACTATCTCTAATGCTAATCCTAAACAACGTTTGTCATGCCCTAAGAACTCTTTGAACCAATTTTCTATGGAAAGGCTTGGACACAACAAACAAGTGGGCTCTGGTTGGTTGGGAAAAGATAATTGTACCAAAATTACATGGCAGTTTGGGCCTCAGGGATCCCTCTCTTATGAGCAAGGCTTATGCAATGAAGTTGTGGTGCTTATGGGTATAGCGAGGTAATCAAGCTCGGAAGAGTATTTGAGAGAGGAAATACCCAACTATCGCTCAATAGGTAGATAGATTACAACTGCAAGATTCTATAAAAGGTTCAAAAATATGGAACTGGGCTTATGAGGCAAAGGACTTGGTGAAAAATATGCTTTTTTGGATATAGGAGATGACAAAATTGCACTCTTTTGGAAGGAATCATGGAAAAAAGATCCTCCTTTAAGTGAAGGAAGCAATTTTAATGAAATACAAATGTGGTCCCAAGGATGTATTAACGAAGCAAATTATTGGAGTCCTATGGAACCACTTCATAGATGGAGACAGTGTAAAACTCAAATCAAATGGGAAAATTCAAATAATTCTTTACCGTGGGTATATCTCCATAGGTACCGGCAATGCATAAGGATAAGATGCTCTTCTAAAATGATATATTACATTGGGGGAATGACAATTAGGAACCTTTTTTATAGGAGATGCATATTCTTTATTACTTGGCCTACAACCTCAAGGGGATAATCACATTTGAGGTAATATATGGAAGAATTGCGGGTGGCCCAAAGTCTCCATTTTTCTTTGGATGATAGCATGGGGAAGAGCATTTGCTTGGGATAATTTGCAAAGGAAAGGCTTTGAGGGCCCATCAAGATGCACACTATGCTTCTAGGAAGAAAATACAAGAAGTCGCCTATTCATCTCTTGCACCTATTCGCAAAAAATATGGCAATTTTCTCATGCCTTATTTAATCGTTGTTTCCTAATTACAATGGATATCAAAAGTTGAATGAATGAAAGGTTTCAAGCAAAGCCTAAGCTTCCGTGGATAATAAGGGTTTGGAACCTAATTTTAGGTTTCTTGATATGGAATTTTTGGAAGGGGAGAAACATAAGGTTGTTCGAAGGTGAACATATACCTTCTCATGTGGTGTAAGAAATAATTTGTACCAACATTAGAAAAACCCTGCTAGTGCATTTTCCATATATGGGAGATGGTAAAATTGATGTAGAGGCTGTGCTTATTTTAACAACACTAAAATTGGTAGTTGACAAGGTTTTTCCTTCATATAATGTTCACAGGACAAACCCAAATGGAAAGATCTCTTTATACCCCCCTCCCCCCCCCCCCCTAAAATCCTTTTTCGTTTTGATTTTTGACAGCACTTCAAGCAGTAACCCAGGTGAAGCTGGTTTTGGTGGAATCTTGTGAGATGATAATTTAATGCTCGTTCTTGTTTATGTTTTTTATTGTGGGAAAACTACTAACAATTTGGCAGAATTTGGGCATTAGAGAAATTTCTTCAAATCACTGTAAGGAAAGGGATGTGTTTTTTACAGGTTCAGGGGGACTCTCAAATAGCGATCAATATGGTGCAAAAAATCCTCTTACGTCACCCACCTAACAAAATTATCAACAATTGGCACCTCCAAGAAGCTACAAATAACATAAGGGACATATTGTTAACTTTTGACTATGTTATCCCCGTTCACACCAAATGGGAGGGTAACAAGGCCACAAATTGTCTACCTAAATGGGGAAATTGTGAGAAAGAATTAGCATTAGATGAGGAATGGATGAAATGGCAGCAACACCAGTCTCTCTAGGAACTACAAAAATGGGTTGATCAGGATAGGAAAAAAGTACACATGATGTTCCTTGATGGGGGTGTCTCATTAGTAGCATGCAACAAGATTGTCTTTGGCCAAGCTGGAGGCGACCCTTGGAGAGAAAGCCATGGCCTCCACTTGGCCTAAGACTAATTATGCATGGAGGGGAATTAATTTACACATTAGCATCATATGGTGTGAGGGTTATCACATTAAATTCGCAACGATGGGGCACCATGTATCTAGGTTTTCCAAACTGTCTCGACATTCCATCTGCTTAATTTTTCCAGGTATGGAGGTTCTACAAACATTTAGGCAATTGGATGCGACTAAGAAGCTATGTGACATTCGATTGCGATACATTACTGTCTTCATCATAATACATGGTATTAGGATGGAGGAACCTGGGGAGCAGAAACAAACTTGGCATACTTTCTACGTCTTCTCTCATCTTTGTTTCATGTCTTCTAAATACAACCTCTAGTTTGTATCTTTGTATAATAGTTCATCTGAAATTTGAAGGTGGCGAACTTCCATCGTGTACTCAAGGTAGCGATTATCATTTCTATTCCACTCACGGTACACCCATCATTCTTGTTCCTGGTCTATGAAAACTGCTATATTGTCTCTAACCCTCATCATAGACAATATAGGAACAATTATTGGTGTGTGGTATCTCAGTCGGTCACTATTCCATTGTAGCCATGTGGAAAGATATATTACAGTGGGTTTCATGGGGTTAAGCTTCAGTCACTGATGTCTTTGTCTGTTTCCTGCATAACTCCTCGTTTGGTCCCTCCTTTGAGTTGGTTGTTGTTCTACGCTCCACAAACTTTCAATCTTCCGAGGCATCAAGAATCTTGTTTAATTGTTCCGTCTTGGTTGTTGGAGTCTGGTATAGCCGTTCCTTTTCTATTTTTTTTTTAATTGTCATTCTAGTTGCATGCTCCAAGGGATAATTCGGAAGTCACAAGAGGTTAATCCCTTGTCCATCTTGCTTTATCAAGGTTGTAGTACCCACTTTGGTCTTGACACAATGAGTTGTAGGTTCCTCGATGATCTCAGTCTTGAATTTTCAGTTTCTCACTCCAGCCCATCCATCATTTCTTACTTGGTATTTAGGGTCATAATCGTCCTATTCTGGCCCATCGTGAACTATCGCCAGTTTAGTGGGTTGTTCCAGTTTTTCCTTGTCGATATTTTTTGCAGGTATTGGTCTCATATGACACCGTGTCAACATATGCTCAATCGAAGGGGTGGAACGCCGGGGGAATATTCTTCCAAGCATTGTCACCTTTTTGGCTAGGAGTCAGTTGCAAACTTCTTTGACATTGTTCCTTTGGAAGCGCGGAAGGAAATTCACACCCTTGAAGCAAAGGAATTTGGAGATCGCTTATATTATTCAGATTCGAAAGTTTGTAGTGGTAACACCAAATGGGTACTCGATCCAAACAAATGGAGGGGGAGAAGATTATACTTTTTGCACTCAATTTCAACACACAGGTAGATGGAAACTCTTCTTCACATGGTGCTTCGAGATAAACATGTAGATAATTACAAGCTATTCGTCGGTGAGGAGGAACTAAAGAGGATCCTAAGGGATATTCGTTATGATATGGACGACATGGTGGTTCATATGAATAAAATGGAATGTTATATAATCTCAGATTCTGATACTGATTCAGAGGCACCTCAAAAAGGGCAGGCAGTTATTAATGCTCCTCCACTCAACATGGCCACTGTACCTACCTCTCTAGATCTCATGGTGATTTTTTTGGATGAATGAATCCATATTTTATTTTTTCTTTTCGTCAGGTGTTGGCTTTTCGTTCTCATGGCATTATAAGCTACAATTTCATATATCTATTTTGTCATTGTGCTCTTTTTAAGGTATCCGTTCTTAGTTTGTAATTTCTTGTCTACTAGTATCCATGGTTTTTCTTGCATTGTTAAGACCACCATGTCAACTTATTTAAATATGCAGTTGCTCTTTTGTTAGTAAATTATTGGTCTTCTGACCAGGTCAATATTACGATTCAAAAAACATCAAATACATTTTGCTTTATTTGGACTATTAATAAAAATCCTAAAACAAATACCACCAAAAAAAATAAACTCACAATGAAAAACACATTTTCAAACTTGTTTTAGGAGACCTGAAAACCCCCCTCCTCACGAAAGAGGAGAGTCAATACTTGCCAAAGAAAATTTACCCTATAAACTATTTTGATATCTTAGGATACAAGAATGGAATTTTTTTAAATATAAATATTCATTATTTACTCTAAAATGTTAAGATATAAGCATGGAAAATTTTAATATAATTAAGCATTACTTAATATGTTTGGTTGGTTAGTGTAGGGGTGGACATTCTTGTTCTTAAATTTTGTTCTTACTCTATATGTTGGTGAGTGTGGGGGTGGGCCTTGTTCTTAATTTTTTTTTTCATAATAAAAATGTCAAAAAGTTTTTGGCTCTATAAAGTCTCTTAATTTATTTACAGTCAAAATGTCAACTAAGGTTTTAGAGTTTACCACATGGAAATTTCAATCTAGGTTACCATTATGCTACTTACTCCACACGTAGGTTACCATCATGTTGGGGTGGACCTTCATGTCCTTAATTTTGTCTTGTTGGTGGTCCTTAAAATCTATTTTATTAGCATAAATAATTGTACGGCCACCAAAAACACGTGTAAGGCACCATTAATTCCATGCACTGAAGCCATATTTTCAAAATCACTCATCATTGTGGTGAGAGTTTCAAACATTGTGCCTCATTGTGCACTTCCTCAACAATAAATAAAATCATTACGAGCATTATAAAATATTTCCACATATGTATTTGGTTAACAAAAACTCTCGTTGCAGTTTTAAAGTCTTTTTTTTTTCAACAACGGGTAAATGTATTATAATTTAGTCTATCTAATAATTGCGAGGAATTTCCATATGCATATCTAGATCTTACCACGAGATCTGCGCATGAGGATAGGAAGTGTTCTCCAATTTCAGATAGGAAGTGTAGTTGTTTTCCAATTTCATGGTTAGGGTGATTATTTATGGTTGCTATCCACTAATGCAGGATGGTTCATCACTATTATTTAAGGAAAACCATGCCACCTAGAATGATTTGTTGGTAGTCTATAAGGGGACATGCGATAAATAAAATAAAATAAAATGAAATATTAATATTAATTTTTTTTTAAAGTGATGAAATTTATTATAATGGTGATCATTTTATTTATTATGGCGTCGAGAGGCACTCTCTAGCCCAATATGGAAGAGATGTTGTAATGTCATGTCTTTTAAACATTCTGACTTGATAAAAAAAATAAAATGTTAAAATAAAAATAACTTCATGGTATTCACCCATGGTATGAGAACCCATGATATTGACCTATGTTATTAATGTGGAATATAGCCTATTTAAAAGGGGAAATTAAACCAACCTAGATTCATCTTAACTTTGGATCTACCAAGCATTAAGAGGGATGAAATCTCTTGAGATGCAAACCTCTTTTAAAATGAAAGGTGATGTGATCCCTCTCAGCGCTTAGTAGATCCGAAGTTAAGATGTATTTAGGCTGGTTTATAATTCATAGATGTTGTTGGAGGGGCGAGTCGACTTAGTTCACCAGTGCCTTTGAGTTGACATACTCATCTTAGTTTTGGTCTATATTGTGAGTCAATCAACTCCCAGTCAAGTTGGCTAACTAGGTTGGTTAGTTACTATAAATGTTGTAACTGTCTAGTGGGAGTATAAATATGTATGTACTCGACATGATGAAGTTGTTGGTTGTTGATATATCAATATAGTATAAGGGTGTTTTTGCTTGTTCTCCACTACTTTTGTTATCTCTTTTCTTTATGTTCATTATGTATATTGTATTAGATTGCTTGGTGTACAGATTGTTGGTAATTGATGCATAATTTTCCCTAGACTACAACATTCGTTCTGCTGCCGACAATTTTTGGACCTGAGTACATCAAATATGCATATTTAAATGAAAAATTTGGAAGAGATATGTGAGTGGTGCAAAAATATATTAATAACTACCTGAAGAAGTACGCCCATAAGCGAGGCCACATTTTCTCATAGAAACTCACGAAAATTCCTTGAATAGATCCCCTTAGAATTAAAGAAATAAATCTACCAATCATCTAATGTGTCGACCTAATAATGATGTGTGGTTATGTTAAAATTAACAAATGGGAAATGAAAAAATCTACACGATCGAAAAAATTCTTAATGAGGTTTGCAAGGAGCAAGTGATTGAAGAAAACACTTCAACTGATAGAATCAAGGAAAGGTTCTACGATGATTTCCACAAAGGTGTTTTTCTACACCATACCTACCTTGTTACACAAATTCCTCCTCAACAAAGGAGTCAGACACATCATCAAGTATGGAGCACCTTTATATCTAGTACCAAAGTCCGAACACGCCAAGCTCCAATCTAACTAGGAGAAATTTCTCGACACTCACTGTAAAGACACTAAAGAAGCATGGGACTACACTTTAAGAAAATGAAACTATTTGTTGAAAATTCAACCACTAACCAATAGTAAGTTGGGGTTGGAAATGGGGGGTAGATGTTCGTGAGAAAAAAAAAGTGAAGAAAAAAGTTGAATAAAGTTGAGGAGTCGAAATGAAAGGAAAACGATTGGTTGGAAATGTATAGGGGTACACTCTCGACAAAGAGTTAGAGAGAAAAGCCCAATGGTGAATGTAGTAGTACAAATGGCCAATTAACATCTAGAAAATTGAATGGGACAAAAGAAAACAAAAATGACATGAGATGTGTGAGGAAATAAGCCTCCAATAGTCACACTGAAAGAAAGTTCCTAGTAGCAAATTGAGGATGCATGGGACTCATCTCATGTTTCCAAAGAGTTGGAGAGGCATAGACCTGACAACTCCATTGAGAAGTGATACTATATAATTAAGCTTCAGTCTAAGAAGGCATGTAGATAGTATGGAAGTGGATTACTATGAACTAGAGATACCATGATCTCCCATAGCAAATATAGCAAGTCCTAGTGTAAGAGAATTCCTAAACTAAAGGCTCCATATCGACTTAGAACCTTCCTCTATTTGGGATAGAAGAGATGACCAAGGAAATATGAAAAATCGTCTCCTAATAGAAATCCCAATAGTCAAGCAGAGTTGGGTAAATAATGAGGAAAATGATGACATACTTTTCCATATCAGAGATTGTTAGGTCCCTATAACACTAGTGATTACCCCATTACTATTGTAGTTGTATCCCTTATTAATATTGTTGTGCCCCTATTGTCCCCATATTGTTATTACTGTGCCCCATAGAATCCCTCTATTGTTATTTTTGTGGCTTTAGATTATTATTGTTAGGTCGGCTGGGTTATATTGTGACTCCTTAGACTCCTATATATAGAAATGAGGTTTTTTCATTTGAATCATCCAAGAATTGTTCATTTGTGTAATGTAAAGGAGGTTGCCCCCTCGAAGAGGCTGAATTCTAAGGTGTTCAAACTATCTTTTCTTTCTTTTTGTGCACTGGTTTCATAACATTTGGTGTCAGAGCTTTGGATTCTAGGGTTTCGCTACTCCAAATAGGTCATCGTGGAATTTTCACTATAACTTTTTTTTTGCGATGTTTCAGAAGCTAAAAACAAAACCCATTTGAGACGAAATCGCATTGAACCTCAGGTCTGAATTTCAGAACTTTTCGCACTATATTTGCGGAGATATGATCAGAGGAAGTTGGTCTTTTCGCAGACTCCTGAATTACATTCCAAATAGGTGACCTGGGGAAAATTGTCATAAATTTTTGAGGATCAGATTGAAATTTCATAAGAAGGTGCAGAAAGAGCACGGACTATAGTTTCATGTATATATTTTTCAGAGCCAAAGGTTGAAACAGTGACTCGTGGCACGTCGTACAAGTTCGCTTTACTAAACTAGTTGATAATCAGGTCACTGTGGGAGATTTGGCATAACGCTTCCCTGGAGAATTCAATTTGGATTAGACTAGTGGCATTGGAAAGAAGACGCAGAGGGCTACTGCAGGTCACAATTTCAGAATTGGATGATTCAAAATTACAGAGATACATCAGATTCAATATCAAGCTCCTACAAAGTGAAAAAAGTTGTGTAATTTATTTCAAATTTTTTAATAAGCTTGGTTTGAAAAATTAGTTTGAAAGAATTCAAAGGGCATAGTAAAGCATTATTATCGGTAATTGATGCCCCGAGGAAAGAAAATGCAAACACCTAGGAAGCAACCTGAAAGCTCTAGCATGACTCATGAAGAAGAGGAAGAAATGCAACATGATATATCAAAATTACGAGACCAAGTGCAACACGTGTCACTTGCACAAAAAGCAACATAATCTAAGATGGATGGTTTAAAGAAAGATGTAGAAGCTAAGATGGATGGTTTAAATAAAGGCATAGAAGCTAAGATGGATTGTTTAAAGAAAGGCGTAGAAACTAAGATGAATGACGTGGAAGTTAAGATGGACGATTTGAAGACAAGCATGGAAGATTTGAAGACATATTTGACAAAGTTTCTACAAGAAATTCCTACTAATGGTGAAAGGGTAGTAAAGGAAACTCATGATGAGAACAAAAGAAATGTTAATCATGATTTCATAGACTCT
>APFE031210174.1:0-16573 GCA_000404065.3 Pinus taeda | reverse complement strand
TGTGAAATCTGTGAAAACTGAGAGATCCAAGGTTCAAGTCCTCATGTTTGTAACCCGGTTTACGAAGATGATAACCTAATTTATGGAGAGCAGGTCAAACCATAGACCCTTAGAGGTTTACTAGTATCTACATGTCACGCAGGTTGCTAAGTTCCTCTAGGATACAAAAAAAAAAATTGACGCTTGGGGGTGGTTGTTTCTTGAGCTAAAACTACACTTAAGAGAAGGGTTGTTTCCCATACCATCATGTGGAGTTACTAAATCAACCAAAAGGAGCGAAATTCCAAGTCTTCTATCTCCTTGGAGGTGCCTCAAGAGTTGCACTAGATATCCTAGATAGATTATTATTTCTTCCATAAGACCCACATTGGCAAGATTAGTTAGTGAACGAAGTCTACTATTAAAAAATTAAAAAGATGTAATGCATTACCATATGTGAATTAACCTGGATAGATTCCATGAAAATGAAATTGAGATGAGGTCTATTGAATAGATTCCATGAAAATTAAATTGAGATGAGGTCTATTATCAAAGGACTTTTAGAAGCAAATCAAGCTACTACATGCTAGGTCACTATGTTTTAATGAAAGCCTACAACTTAGTGTACCACAATATGTCATCCACATCCACAAAAGAAGAATTTTGCCAAACAAATCTACTTTTGAGAAATAGAAATAGAAGAATATGCACTCTACATTCGTTCATGAAACGATTTAGAGATGTCGATAACCCCATATACTATCAAGCATGAAAGAACCATGAGCACATAAGGTTAAGGTGCTCCAATTTTTTTATTAATTATGCGACACTTAGTGAAATTTACTTAATCAATGGTGCTATTTATACCTCGAGCGTGTTCTCACTTAAAATTTATTTATGGTTAATGACTAAGTCCCTAATAATTTTTTTTAATTTTCGTTAATGCTAAATTTTAATTAGGGTACACTACTGCGTTGTCATTTTTTAATTTTTGTGTGTACTCTTTCGTATACTTCATTAAGGTATTTATGTATAAATAGTGTTTTATCTCAAATTGAAAGATGGTTTTGTCTTGAGACATTTTCAATTTAATTTGGGTTGAATAGTGTTATTGTGCAATCTTTGGCTAATGAAAATGAGACTAACACTTAGTTTAAATTCTTGAGGAAGAATTTCGCCTTTCTCTAATAATTTTCTATAAGTCTGACATGAATGCATAGCATTTTCTTTTGCTACTAATTTGTTTAGGAGCAAATTTAGACATTGTGTACATGGTGTTTGCTACTTTGTTAAATAACAACTGCTAGCAAAAGTAATTGTAGTTTGAGACCGTATTAAAAATTGAAAAAATGTTTGTATAGAATGAGATAATAATAAAGTAAAGTTATAAATATATAATTTTATAAATAAATTTAAATAATAATTTTATTTATCTTACTAGAAATTCCATTCACCTTCCCAATGGCAATGGATACTCATTGTTAAGATTTGTTTGTGAAATGGATTCTCAAATATATATTCTTGTATATCACACATATAACTTACAATAAGCTTTCTATAAAAACATTTCAATTTATGTTTCAAAATACAGGATACTAGGAATTTTATATTTTTCCTTCTAAACATGTTAACTCAAAAAAAAACATGGAGCTTTATATTTATTAGAACTCATCAAAAGTACTATCGTAGCTTGGAATGTCTCTAGAATTTTGTTATCAGCAGAAAGATGTGCATACAGTGCACATGAATTATGTACCAAACTTAATAGGGGAAAGTATATAAGACATTCTTTCAACTATATAGTGATAAATAAGGATGAAAAATTAAGTGCAGAAGCAAAGATACAACACATATTGGCATGCATATCAAGAGATATCCTCAACCAAATGTACTTATATGCACAACAATGGTTACGACATGTTTTCCATGAATCCTATTTTATTATATAAGATATGTGAACTATGGAATAAATTCATGTTTGATAGTGTTTTGATTTTCATTGAGACATAATTGTCAAATCTTGATTATCATTAAATCCTATTTGGGCAAGATCCTTGGATGGTATTTAAATAAAAGGAAAAAAAATGGCTTGGTTGGGAATAGAGACTTCCCACTTTTTAGTTTTCAATTCGTTTATATATATATATATAATAGATATATATATATGGGGTTAGGTGAGATTGAATTTTTTTGTAAAAGGTCCACATTGTACACATTAATTCAAATTATTGGATGTTACTAGGGATAGGTAAAATTCCATTATTCTTGCCTTGAGGACATAGTTTTTTGGGTAGAGAGGAGAGTGATCCTAATTTGAATTTGTTATTCAAGGCTTAAACCTTGAAAGAAAACTACTATATGAAATCTTGTGAAGTAATCATGGCTCCAAAGTGTTCAAGACAATCTTAGGTATCACCTAAAGTTGCAATCCCACCTCAAGTTGACTCACAGATTGGAACATTAGTTGAGCAAACAATATTACATTTTATTGGAGAGATGATTAAAGTATTTAAAGACTAGATTACTAGCTAAGGGTAAAGGCCATGCCAAAATTGCGAAAGGGAATTAGCATAGAAACAAGGGCTATGTCAAGGCCCTTTAACCAATGTTGAAAGAAGTTGACAAACAATTGAGATTATGGAGTTTAAAAATCCAAACTCCATGAATTCATAGGACAAGATGAGGGTTCATTATTAGAAGCTTGGATTGTAGGGGTTAAAAGGGCTCTATCCTTTAAGCCATACTCCACAATGAAAAGGGCATAGATAGTAATGAGCCTTCTCAAGGGAGAAACAATTTTATGATATGTAAGGTCCCACTATACCAACCATCAATAATATAGAGAAGTAGAGGTCACATTAATCATTAATACCCATTTTTTTTGTAACATTACTAACTTAGTTATCATGTCATCATGTTCCTTCTTGTATTTCAATATAATAATATCACATAAGAAGTTAGGTATAACTTTCCCTTAAAACCAATTTCAAAACTTTTTTCTCCCCAAGTCTAAAAGAAGATAGCATGTGCTCTTTCCATACTTATATGTGATCTCTAAGTAAGACTAGCAATAAACTCCACCATGATACCATGTGCGAGCATTAAGCTATATCAACTTGTCTGATCTCCTAGAGTATTCTAAATAAGTTCTGCTTATTGAATTTTGACATCATAACCACAAAATTATGTCGCAAGAACCTAAAATATTATGCTTCTATCACAAAAATCACATATAAGGGCATGAGTACTAACCTACTTGTAACATGATCAATGGAAGAGGAATATGCCTCACTTCATCAATAAATCTAATAAATGTGATATGTTTATTGATTCATCAATTAAAAATTCCCAATGTCATTGCTTCAATCACGAGACTCGTATAAAGAATGTTTCAGCAAAAGAAGCTACTTTTACGAATTCAGAAGCATATTATTCTTCAAAATTAGCCAAATAAAACAATGGACTTACAAAAATTGGGAACAATAGTTTTCTACCATAATTAAAGCATAGGATTGTACCCATAAATACATGCATCTTAGATGAAATATATTTTGCTCACTTGCACAAAATCCTACAAAATTGATCACTATAAAATTGTTTCCAATAAGAACCCCCTTTTTATATGTAAGCTTCAGATAATAAAAGTAACAATTTTCCTATTCTCTATTCACACTTCAACAACTTATTAAATTCATTTTCAACATTCAACTTGCAGAAAATAGGAAACTACATCCATTAATAATCTATTCATGAATTTCTACTACATTAAAGGTACAGTAAGTAACATATTTACTCTAACAATTTATATGCACAAAAGCTACAACTATTGAGGCATTTTAACAAACACTTTGAAAGCATGCAATATACAACCATTAATCCCTTTTGACAAACAATTTGCAAGCATGCAATCTACAATCATTGAGACATTTTGTTAAACACTTTGAAAGCGTGCAATTTGCAGGGATTGAGGCATTTTGCCAAACACTTGGAAGTAATGAATTTGAGATTCTTATTTAATTTATTTGTCTCATAAAACTAATAAAACAAAATTAAAATGTTGGTATATTAAAATGGGGATTTTCACCCAAAAAAATATTGACAACATGCTAACACAATTGGTAGCAGTAATTTGAAAATTTGCTTAGATTTATGAATCAGGTTCTGAAAATAATTGTTTTGGAATGAAATCGGAGGTTACATGGTCTAAAAGTATGAATACCCCCTGATGTTGAGCTAAATCACAGTAAAAATGCTGAGAGATTCAATTTTTTAAACAACAAAATGTTTGATCTCATTTACCACTTTTGTCAAACACATAGCATGCAAACTTTCATCTACAACTCTACATGAAGAAAGATAACCCAAAATGAAGTTATTATGATTTTTTCATTGAATTTACGAATTTCTATGTTCACTATATGAATTCTTGATACAAATAATCAATCAAACATTTTACAACCTGCAAAGTTACTTCCCCTTACATAGGTTGACAAACCTTTTGCAGCCACTGTTGCAATTTGGAAAACACATGGCAGCCCTGAATACTATAGTGATTAGTAATTTTTGTCAATTAAATTGCAAAAGAACAACAATAAAATTGTACATACAATAAACTACATCCATTGAGGAGTTTCTTCAAACATTTAGTGTGCAACCATTTTTTTTAGAGATCTAAGTTTCAACCAACAACCAAATTCACAGGAAGCAAGAAGCGTGTATTAAAATGCTAAAAGGGACAATGAAATTCTATCAAACATAGAATATACACTTTAGATAATAGACATGACCTGCTATGGATAAAAGTTCATTATAAGGAGAATTTGAAATCCTTGGAAAGACATTCTTCTTTTAATTCCTTGCATGTGAATTCTCATACATAGCTTACATGAAATTGTTAACTCATTATGGGTTAGCTCATAAATAATTTTTTAAATATTTCATAAATATTCATAATTTGTAATAATTTAAAGTATCAATAATAAATTTAAAATATGAACACTTTAAAATTAATAAGAAGCCAAAATTTCAATAACATTTATAGATATACTTGAAAATGTGTATATATATAACTCGAAAAAGATGAGAGTATGCTCCAACTCCAATGCCCTTATCAACTCATTGTGAACCATCCGATTTTCCACCCAACCATATCTAGGGAGAAATTCCCCCTTGGAACCCCTGATATGTAAGAGCTCACAAATAGTACCAAACTATAGTAGTAAAGAAATATCCAAGGCAACTCCACCAGGGGAAGATACTTAGTAATTTAGTTTATGAATTTCAAATTCATTTCGAAAGAAATTGGATACTCTCCAAGTCTCTCCCTCTCATATTTTTTTTTCTAATTCTCTCCAACTCTTGGTATCACAATGCACCTCCTTCCCAAGTGAGAATACAGAAGGCACATATATAGTAGGAGCAGCAAATTCTTGTCATAAAGGAGGATTAATATGCATGCCTTGTATTCTATTTAGTGGAGTGTATCTCATGCCATTAAGGAGAGGTGTGCATGCCATAGTTGAGGAGAGTGTAACATATCCATTAAAGAGATAGTAAGAGGAATCTTTTATGACATGTCTCTAATGAGTGTAAAAGGAATATGCTATTCTTTGATAAGTGCATGAAAGAGAGTGTAAGGTATTATTAGGGGAGAGAGAGAGAGAGAGAGAGAGAGAGAGAGCCATGAGAATTATCAAGGAGAGAGGTGTGAAGTGATTGAGGAGATAAAGGTGACTTGTAATTCCGTTTCAATAATAATATCATAGTCTCATAAAAGATAATAATAATATTGATAATATTGAGGATTAAAGTTGATATTGAACTATTGGGATTGATTAATGATAATTTAAGTGATTTTCCTTCAACTATACTTGATTTCCATTGATTGAAGGTGATTTACTATTTTCTGAAAGTCATGCTTGAGATGCTAGATATGACTTTCTACTTTTAGAAAGTCACTCCAGAATTGTCGGAAATAATTTTATTAAGAAAATTCATCCCTGAGCTTCCCATGTGTGGTATTTTTCTTTTGAAGAATAGGTATTCAACATCCCTTTTGCATACATCTAAGTGCCTTAGTAGATTGAGGACTTCACACCCTGATCTACTCCAAAGATCCAATATTCCACACCTTGATCTTTTAAATATTTAGGACTCCACGTCCAAATCCTTTTATTATATATCCAAGACTCCACATCTTTATATTCCATTAATTTAGGACTCTATGCCATAATCCTTTTATTATAGATCCAAGACTCCATGTCTTTATCTCTCATGGATTTAGGATTCCATGCCCTAATTTCCATGGCTTATCATCTACTCTACTTTGAAACTCTACACTTCACCTTAAGGTTGATTGAGAGCTCATACCCATCTGATTGTTTGTTAGTAAGGCCTTGTTCTAAGACCTGCACACATACCAATCTCATAGATCAAAGGAATCAAATTAATTTCATAGTTAACCTATTCACATTTTACCAAATATTGTGCATGACTTCCACAGTCATTTTGGTTTTGGGGAAATGACTTCCACAACCATTTATAATTTGAAAATTCGTGTTTGTAAATAACCACATCCCCTTCAACATCATTTTAGATACAAGATTAAGCATATATAATCATAAAAGTCATGTATCATGACTTCCACAATCATTTATAATTTGAGCATCCTTGTTTGCAAATAACCAGGTCCCTTGCAACATCTTGCTCAATAAAAGATTAAGCATATATAATAATACAAATCATGTATCATCCATAAATCATAATTAACCATATGTTCCACATAACCATGATCATCCATGGATTTATGTGTTTCAATCCTAGATCACCATCCATGTCATACACCTATGTCCAAACTACGATACCAAAAGAGAAAACAACGATAATATGCTCTTAACCAAATTAGTTCTCATACACACAACCATAGATATTATCATATGGACATAGCAACTAGGGGATCCAAACTAGGTCTATAGCATATAAGCATGTAAATAAGTATGTCATTCATAATCTTATATCATTACATCAAAATCACCCTCTCTAGGTGTCACAAAACTAACCTTGAAGGTGGGATACTATCACACTCCCCCTCTTGGTTTAACTTGGCCAAAGTTATTATAGTCATTGGATATATATATATATATAATATATATATATATAATTATTATATATATATATTATATATATATATATAGCTCTCTAAAATTAATCGGGTTGTCCATGAAGACCCAAAAATACTTATTATCAAGTACATGTATAGTTATGCCATGCTAAATAGATTTTAACATACACTACAATACATGCTATATCAAAACAATAATCTAGTCAAGCATATTATATCTAGATACTATTATTTGACAATGATATCACATTACAAATGATTATCTTTTCCTTATCTAATGCATTAGGATTTCAATAATATTTTTTATGTCATTCACTTAGTTTTCTATAGAAAAATTGAGCTTTCCAACTCACAAACAACTAGCACATTAATTGTATAAACAACAATGATGGTCCATCCCATCTCACAATCAAATTTTCATACACAAGGCATCAAATCATCCACGCACAATATCCATTGAAACTATGCAACAAAACATGTCATATATATAACCCACTCTTACATCCTACTTGATTTATGTCTCTTGTCAATCCAAGTTTTCCCTTTTTCATTCCATAAGGAACCCTTGCAATGAAAATATTTAAGATCTAGCTACAATTCTCACTAAATTTTTATTCTTTAGGAAAAATCACAATTTGAGGTTCAAGACAATTTTTTTTTTTAAATTAACAAGCCAAGGTTCCATAAAGTCCTCATTGACCCACTTTTATATTATAAATCATTCCTTGAATTCCCATAATCTTCATTATTATTCACTTCTCTTACCTGAGGATCAATTATGAGTGACACAGTTAGAAGATATTCGTTCCAAAAACAATTAAATATATATTTTTGAAAGTAGCTTGTAATCAAGAACAATTTTCGTAATTATACAAATACAATATCTACATTATTGAATCTAACTTGATAATTGTGAGTCAACTTGTTTTCCCACTATAAAATCACTCATGATTTATATTCAATAATTAATCAATTCATTTGGTTCATGTCTTATTCCTTACTATTAATACATACACAAAAAAACAAGCTATGAAAACCATACATTTCTCAAACTATGAAAAATCTTGTTGATTTTAAATAAGATTTATATTAACGAGAAATTTTTCGGTGTAAATCACATGATATTTCATTTGTCGACACGTTTCGAAACAGTGAGTGTGGTTCATCGTCAGGACAATTTGAAGAATCATATCAAGCTATACATGTAAAAAAGACAGAGCAGAACCTCCAACAGTTATAATTCTTAACCAGGCAACGGCTATATTGACCAACGGCTAAATTTGACTGGGGATTAGTTAGCATGACCACAGGCATAAAGATAAGTTAATTTAATATAATAATTTGGAAGATTCGTTATAATAAGTTAGAGAGATGAATGACATCACCTTATTTTATAATATATTATATATATATATATTATATATATAATATATTATATAATATATATATAACTAAAGTGGTCTAAATGGATATTAGTTATTATATTATATATATTATATATATATATATATATAAATTAAATATAAATAAATAATTTTCAATATTCATATTGAAATATTTGTTAACTAATTGTTAAAGACTTATCCAGATTAAATTAATTATTTATATATACCAAGGGTTTCTACGACTTTATAAAATTAATATATATTATTTATATATATTAATTAAAAATAATTATATTAAGATAAGTAGTTATAAAAATATTAATAGTTTAACAATATTATATAGATATTATATAATAAATTAAGTAGATTCTAGGGTTATTAAGTTATTATTATTGTTATATATATATTTATAATAACAAAAACTATATATATATATATATATATATATCTATATATATATATATTATTATATATATATATTATATATAAAGTGGATTAATGGTTATTAGTTCATAGTTAGTTATAAAAATATTAATAGTTTAAGAATAATAATATTAGAATACGTCAAGGGTTGGAAAGAATAAAAATAATTTAAACATTCAGATATAATTAATTGTATATCTAATTGTTAAATTAACTTATTATTATATAAGTAATTATATTTTCTATTAGTAAAAATTATTAGCAGAAGCCAAAAAAATGAGAGAGAGGGAGAGGACGGGAAAGGAAGAAAATGATTAGGAAGAGAGTGCTGGGATCCAACAACTACTGATCTTCCAGCCATCCTCTTTATTGAGATTTCTTGGCCTCTTTTCAATCTCAAGGGCTTCCCTAAATTTTTGATTATGGAACTATGAAACTCTAGCAATAACACTAGCCTCCTCAATACAAACATGAGGCTTGGTTTTTTCCGCATGCTCTGCTAAAGTAGAGGACATGGTTCTCCTATGCTTAAGGTTAGCTACATGTTCACTAATCCATTGATTAATGGAGCAACCAATCTCATCAATATAGGGGGTCCCATAGGAACAAGGGATAATATAAACCCCTTTCACATCTTTAGGGTCAATCAGATCCCTCACTGATCTGAGGGACTTATGAATGGTGTTAAGGGGTCTAAAGGTCACGGGGACATTATGTGTCTTAAGAATCCTTGCAATGTTATCAGTAGTCCCCTGAACAAACATAAGATGGACACCTGGAATCCTCTTCTTTGGTTCTCTTTTAGTTAGAGAATTCTTAGCAGCTTTGAAGAAAGCTTTCTGACCTATGTATCTACTATAACCATTCTCAACAAAGACATCAAGGAGATGAGATTTCTCCTTTTCAAAGCTCTTTTTATCTGAGATCCTTAGGGCACGAGTAGCAAGGGTATTGAGAACACCCATCTTTTGAGCCTGGAAATGGTGGGAACTAGCATGAAGATACTACTCAGTATGTGTTTTCTTTCGAAACAGCTGTGGGAGAGGGAACCATCATTATTCTTAGAAATAAGAATAAGCTAAGATTTCCATTTCACAAATAATATTTCTTTGTGCAACTCATCTATTTTGGGAATATCTGCTCTTTTCCCATTTTTGGATTTCTACCAATTCAAGAAGTTTGAAACTTTCTTAAGAATTGAATCATATTCAAGTCATAATTCTACAACTTGGTTCGTTATGTTATTGCTCATTTCGCATTGAGAATTCCACTGCGAAATCTTCTGGCATAATAATTCTTTTTGGTGTAAAAGCTGGGAATTGAGGTAAATTGCCTCTATGACAAACTGTTCAATTTTAGGATCATTTTTATGCAGTTCTGTTATGCTTTGTAAATGTGCTTATTTACCAACTAAACTGCTCTGATGTGCCAACTGCATTTGCTAAAACTCTTGTTGAAGTTTAGCCAACTACATTTCTGCTTGTTGGTTGATACTAACCTACTATAACTGTTGTTCTAATAACAAAACCTTATATTCTTTTTCTTTCAGCATTAGTTATATCTCTACTGCCTTATCATTGGTTGTTGAAGCATATGCACTTGTGACCTACAAGAGTCTAGTGAGATTAGCCAATGGATCTATGGATGGGTCTTTTCCAGAGAACATCTAGAGGTTCATCCTTAGGAGCAAGCACAGAATCTAACTTTCTTTTCTTTATTTGTCTTCTAACAAAGGCTTTGTGTTGCGGGTCGTAGAATACATCGATAGGAGGAATTTCCTCTATTCAGAATACAATCTCAGATGTGGAGCGATGAGAATATTCTCTGTTTCCTTGTACTAACAGCTCCTTCTGTTACGATTTCTATAGTTTTTTCTTGTTGGTTTGTTGGTGGCTCTGCGATTTTCTCCTCCGTGTTGAGTATTTTATTGAATTTTTCTCATTATTCTTCTAAATAAATTACTAGCGGCTTTGCTTGCTTGGTAAGGGGAGTTGAGGCTTCAACTTGTTTTATGAGCGAAGTCTGTTGATCTAACTTTGTTGTGGACTGGGTTGTGTCTTTAATTGACTGCTCACTCTTGTTGTGTTCATTCTCTAATGTTTTCTCAGATTGATCAACAGATTTTTTTGTGGATTCATTGCCAGAACTTGTTTTGGATTTTTCTTCTAAGTCTCCACCTATGCTTGCACTGGGAGTAGGATCTCTCACTGGCTTAATGAGTATTTGGTCCAATGGGACCCTAGATAACCTCGTTCTTCTATAGTTATCAAATGTTTGGAGACCTTTTGATCAAAAAGTATGTGTGCCATGTGTTGTACTTCTTTGAAGGTGTTTTTCTACAGGAAAACATCATCAAAGGGATATTTTTCATGGGTAAATATTCTTATTTTGACCATTGTGGTAAAATCTTTGATAATACTTGAGGGATCGCATTGTCTTCCTAGGAACTTGGGTAATTGCAGAGATAATACATTGGAAACCTCTCTGAAAGCATGTCCTAAGTCATGCAATGAAAATACTCCACATGTTTCAGGAAATTGAGGCCAAATTCCCTTCTTGGAATCTTTCAATATCTTACTCATCCCTCCAATGCATCTTTGATAAGCTATCTCTCTAGCCATCAGTTTGTCTGGGACATAAAAGGGCAGAACATGGGGCAAGGAAATACTACCAAACACTCTGATATATGTGAATAATTCTTCCCTGAACCATCTGGCTATAGGGAGAATATCTATTTCAGCCTCTTGGGAGAACTTATGGGCATCTCAGTTATAAATATTTTTGTGAATTGGAAGCATAAGTCCATGACAAATCTTGAAGAAGTCTGGTACAAAATTAGACTCCCACATGACTTTGTGATATATTTGAATGGGAAGTGGATTTTGAGTAGTTCACTTCCATCCCATAAGCGGAACCTTGGAACCAAAGCAAATAGCATCCATAACATAGGCATTCATGAAAAATGGAGGGTAAACCCTCAAAGTAATACTCCTTTTTCTTCTGTACTATAAAATTGTTGTAGCTAAGTTATCAGATAGGATTTGAGCCCAATTCATTATTGTAGCGTTGATGGCTGCATCTATCATGGATAACCATTATGACGAGAATTTGTTGTTTGGTTTACCAAACAAACTACATAACATAATGGTAGCAAAATAGAAAGGGGAACTAAGAGAATCGGTGGTGTACTGTTTCTGGGAAAACTAGTATTCCTAAAGAATGCTAGCCCTCTAGGTTTGGTAGCTACCCTAGAAACAACAGTTTAAAGCAATTCAATGATTTCTTTTATGTGTAATAGATAAGAGAAATATAATGGAACCAACTTGGAACTTCCGCTTAATCCCTTGCTTGCTCTCTCTCCCCTTTGACAGATCCTGCAACTCCTCCCCATACTTAACACGCTTGGAGAGTACCTGCACAAGTACAGCTACAAAAAACCATCAAAGCATCATGATATCTTACAACATAAACATTACAGAATCAGATATATAATGAACAAATGATATCATTCACAAATGATAACATTCATAATTGCCCAATCATATGGAAGAAAACTTGAAGAACTTTATTAATATAAGGGAGAATTACAACCCAGTTGTTTGATCCAGCATCATCCTCCCAGCTTCAATTCTTCTTCACCTCATGAAGTAGCAAGATCACACCAACAATACAATGTTCCTTCCTCAACTATAAATTATCAGCACTTCCTTGCAATTCACAATATTCCAGCCTCTAGATATCTTGAATTGGAGATCCATTTATAGATGTTTGGAATGGTGTGAGTCATCCATGGGGTTTGATTAGTGTCATTCCACTTGTTACAATTGGTTCCACTTGGAGATTTCTTAGATCTCTTATTCATCCTAGGGTGAATTCAGAGAGGCAAGTGGCACAGGATAAATTTCTAGAAGATTCCATGAGAAACCACCTTGAAAAATATCTCGAACATTTGTCCATCATCACCCATCACACCCTATAGAAGGCCTAATCAGTATGCATCACACCTTGGTAGTGTACCACTCAGTATGCATCACACTTTGCTAGTGGAGCAGTCAATATGGTTTAATTTAGGCCTTTTCTGGATGGTTTCTCAGGTGGAACTTTTGGGGAATGATGTATTTAGATGACTATGTTCCTTTAAGGCATGAAACACCTCTTTTAGGGGTTGATGAGCCCTACTTTATCATCACATAAGTTTGGGGTTGATGTGCCCAAATATTTCTATAATAGTTGCCCCCTAAAGAATGAAGTCATAAATATTGATGTTGGGTGAAATGCTTTATCATGAGGATCCGAAGTTTCGAACTGGAAGGTGACCTACATAAGTTACAATACAATACATCATCATAATATAATTTTCATGATCTAGTTGAGGGAGGCATTCCCATTCTTAGCTTTATAAATTCATTTCATGTACATAAATGAGATAGTCGTCTGCAAATACAGACTGGCGATTCTTCAGATATAGAGTCATCATCCATGTTTAGGATGACCATCTGTGTAGAGCCTTTGTACATTTGATTTTTTTATGTCACTGAATATATTGCAGCTCAAATGGATGAAACTAGATCTGGGGTCTTAAAACTCATTCAATATTCACTCGATGTACAAGTCAATCCATGTGAAGAGATGTTCTAAGGTCGAACATGGAAAGAGTTTGCCTGATTATCAGCCAATGATGTAAGCTGTTAACAGATGTGAGAGGAATCACCGATAATAATAATGACCCTCAAGGTACTACAATACAATTCACATGGTGTGAATATATGATCTAACATCGAACACCACGCAAAATCTTTCGGTCGAAGGCCATTGATGTCAAACCGTTGCCAAAAGTGAGAAACTTTCCATTGATGTATGCAAGATTCAAAGCACTGAAAGGGTTGTTTCTAAGTCAACTTCTTGGATAATGAGTTGATCTCGACAAGAAGTGACTCATCGTAGGAGGGCCTTGATGTATCCCACATCTACGACATAAAATGAAGCAAATGATTTCTGGAGATGAAAATTAACTGATGACACAAGGTTCAGGAATGGTGGTCATGGAAAAAATGAAGTTTGGAGGTATTGCAGTGGATGAGACATTAAGTGGATGGTGGTTTCTCAACTGAATGACTTCTGTTGAACATGTTGGCGACACTAAGATCAATTGGTAGCATTAACCCCAACAGATGGATGATATGAAAGACCAATGGTGAGATGACCGGTGAATGGAATAACCCAACCTGACTCAATAATTGTGATGAAGTGAAAGTGTCATGTTCAAGAGCCACCTGCTATCATAAATTCTTCAAGTTTTCTTCCCCTTTTTCCCTAATCATTGTTGACTAGTACCTCTTTATTTTTGTCAAGCTTGAGGAGGATAACATATGCTTGTTCTTTAATTCGCTCTTCGAGCAAACCGGAAGCTATTTAATGTTTTAACGAGTCTAGCGACAGTGAAACTCAGTCTCGTCTAGATGGACAAGTTTGTTGCTATTGTTTTAACGAGTTTAAGGACAAGGATTACTCGGTCCTTTTCATGTTTAGAGAGTTTGAAAAGGGATGAAAAGAAAACTCTACCAACACTTTTTCGTAAAATAATCCCTCAGGTTCGAAAAAGGATAAAATAATATAGGAGGGATGACATTTCCAATCACTTTAACGAGCTGGAAAGGACAAGCGCTCGACAATCTTTTCATATTTAATGAGTCTGAAAAGGGTTTAAAGATGACTTGATTTTGAGGAACAAGTGGTGTCTAGGGTAGCAACTGGTTTCGGTGATTTTGGAACTTCTTAAAACATGATGATTTCTGTGAAGAGGTTGGCTAATAAGACCACTCATCGCAACTGTTCCTCAAAAAGGGTAAAACAACCAAGTGAAAGTGTATGATCAGCTAAAGGGATGGTGGTGATGGGATGTACATGACCAAGGTTCAAAAGGCTGATAGAATGGCAATCACAAGGGTTAAAATTTGAGAATGGGTTCATTTTCAGACAAGCTTGAACCATGGGGGAATATGCTTGGATTCAATTTCATGTTTACACAAGCTCAAAATGAAAAACCATGCTTGAATGGTGGTCAAAGATGTTCAATTCATTATTTAGCACATCAAATTCTTTCATCAGTCATTCAACCTACTCAAAACTTCATCAAATTGATTAGAAATTCATATATATGAACCAAAACTCACCTTTTACTTGAAGTACATGCATAGTAAACATAAAAAGGTAGTTTTACCTTTCAATTTCATCATTTCTTTTCAATTTTGGTAGATCCTGTGGACCATTTTCCGCACCATCCAAACTAGGTAGGAGCTATCCTTGAGCTCTTCATTTTCATTCCATCTTTTCTAGATTGTGAGCAAGATTTTCCTCTTTTTTGGGCCCTCGGGGTTCAAAGATTTTGTTCCCCAATCATCGCACCTAGCTAGTATCGAAAGGTGTGATGCATACTAACTTGTCAACAAGCTAGTCATTATGCATCTCACCTTGCTCAAAGGCAGGGTGCGATGGGTGCAGAAGGCAACTTTACACAGTGTTTTTTCATCAAAGTTTTACCTGTTTTTGCTCAAAATTGGATCATAACTCGTCTACTATTTGCATTTCAGATATTTGTTGGATCAATATGGTTGTCACATGGCATGAACAAGAACATGAAGAGGAGGATACGATTACTTTACATGACTAGGGCAGAGTCAATGCACTAAGAAATTGTGGCTTAGTGAAGCTTTTCGTATATCTAGCATGAGGCAACAAATCAATTTGTTGCAGTATCTTCTCAATGCTTGGGACCTTGTTGACAAAGTGTTCTAGATCAGAGGTAAATATATTCCTTTCATGGTCGAGGATATTTATTTCCTGATGGGTTTCTCGAGGTGTGGCACCCCTCTTTCACTATCAAGATTTGCTCATGGGGGTGAATCCATGAAAGATTACATTCGTTAGTTCTGCAAGGATGGATCTCAACGTAGTAGAGATGATAAGATAAATATCTGGGATGTTATTGATCAACCTTTGAGGACCATTTTATTTACCTTTGTTATATTGGCTTTCAGCGCGGCCTTATATTTAGCGAACAGATGTTACATGCAGTATGCCGTGGAATGCCTAGAACAGAAGGTGTTCAATTGGTTTGAGGTGATACTTCCTATCGTGAAAGAACAAATGTCCAAAGTAAAGAATGGAAGAACCAAGAACTTTGGTTATGGATCCATATTGACTGCTTTTGCTTTGGAAAGAATTACACCGATGCAACCTCAAAACACTTCACTGGGACTACCAGCACCGAGGGAACCATGGATGCAGAGATGGGTGGATTTTATGGCTAGGCATGCCAGCCAGTCACAAATCTCCTTTTCAGATGCATTTTTTGAGTGGTTCAACCACTAGGAGATGGTGTTTAAAGAGTATCCGTATGTTGGGATGGATTTTTGTAGCGATCCAGATTTGGCTTTACCAGCTAGTGAGCAGTAGAGTGATATAGGTAAATTGATTCGACCATATCTTTGTTTTTTCAATTTTATAATGTTTATATGTTTTTGATGTTACCAAGACTACATAAACTCATATGTGTGTTCAGATATTGGACCAGTGCAACCGGTGGCAAGCCCACAGGAGGCAGATGATGCTCCAGCAGGAGAGGCTAAAGGGAGGGCAGTCCTTCAGGATCTGGACATATGAGAGA
>APFE031210169.1:0-12928 GCA_000404065.3 Pinus taeda | reverse complement strand
TTTTTCCTTGAGAGAGGTTGGATAGTGATTATTCCCAGTGAGGACAGAATCTTCCCAAAACCTCTGGTCTTGTGAGATCCTGTGTGCTGGTAGTGGCCGAAAAGGTTTATCAGATTTCTTTAGCTTTTTTGCTATGTGAAAAGAATAATGTTGTTTATGTATGCTTTAGAAGTATGGCAGACATAGAAGGCCTGGATAAACCTTGTGTAATTTCTCTGCTACCAGTGGTTTGTTGTTAGGATTGTAATGTACCTGAGAGCAAATGGCGAACCGATACTTCAATACTGATTTGACCTAAAAGTAAAAGCAGAAATATAATAGACATGAAGCTCAAAATATCAAAAGAGCTAAAAGCATAAAATAAGTATTGGGGACACTCTCACAAGTCACAACCAAGTAGATTGCATCTACAAATCCGATTCTAATGGAGGAAGAGATATCTGAGAGAAACTTTGTTGTTGATTAAACATCTGAAATAAAATTTACAAAAACCACTATTTATGAAAAAAAAAAAAAAAATGAAGCCCTAACTTAGATATGTTTCTGAACTGAAGTTATGTTTCTGAACTGAAGCATGTAAGGTTCTGCTGGAGTTATGTTTCTGAACTGAAGCATGGAAGGTTCTGCTGGAGTCCTTTTTTCAACTTGAGTACTTTTTTCAACTTGCTAGAAACGTTGGGTTGGCTGATCCTCCAAAGAAAATCATTTAGGTTAAAATCACATGAAAAAACATAAAATAAAAAAGTCAAAGTGTGGGACCTTAAAACACTATCTTTTGCATATAAAGTACCCCCTCCCCATCCTAAAGTACACAATCAATGTTTGTCATTGCAGTTCACATTTTTTAGATTTGTGGGAGTGATTTCGAGCCAAATAGATAAAAAAAAATATGAATTCTCTATGTTTCTGGTCCAAGTGTCTATTTTTCTTAATATTTAGGTTTCTCATAAAATGTTTCCCCATATTCAGATCCAAACTCGTCAAAAAATTTGGTGGATCCATCTCTGTTTGCATTCATATTCAGATCCAAACTTGTCAAAAAATTTGGTGGATCCATCTCTGTTTGCATTCATATTCAGATCCAAACTTGTCAAAAAATTTGGTGGATCCATCTCTGTTTGCATTCAACTTAGGACCAAAATAAATTAATAGGATTGAGATAATTTTGCGGTCTGTTGCCGCCATTTAGGTTCTTGAGCCATGGTTCAAAAGGCTGGAGCCGTGTATCTTGATGTGTTTTGAAGTAATGGGCGGGCAAGATTGAGGCGAGCTCCCAGTTATTGGCCTAGACGAGAAAGCTCCTTCCTTCGGCTATGCTCTTGGTAACGCCGTGACCGTCCTACAGGCAGTGGCCGAGCTCTCGCAAGGTGTTCAAGTGGCCAAGAAATGCTGACCTGGCGCACAGGGCTTCCCTGGCTTTGAAATCCTTGTCTTTCTTTGTGCCTCCATTGCCGTTGAATTGAATGATGGCTAGGGAGTATAGGGCTGTGGCGTGTGATGAAATGGCGGCCTTGGCCATCAATGATGCTCCGCCGCCTCGGTTTTCAAGACAGTAGAATCGGATCTGCACATGAAGGGGATTAAATTAAGGGGGCTCTCTGGAATCGTAAATGTTTAAATAAAGTAATCTCATGGGCATCTACGCTGATTTTATTAAAGAATTGGCGTGCTTACCATACCCAGAGTGTAGCAGGCTTCGATGTTTCCTGCTTCGGCACATCATTTCATAAAATTGTGTGCACCGCTTGACCAGCTGGAAGCTTTGACGGCCTAGAGTATTGAATCTCTTACATCTGCGTAAAGAAAATGAAATCTGTAAATATCAAATTTAGTTTACTTTCGAGAATCAAAATGAAATCGGCAAATCTAAAAAAATTATCAACGATATTCATTGTTCTTTAAAGATTGAAAACACTATATTGAAATATGTATCTGAATTTTTTTCTCAAAATCTGCGGAAAATAATGAAGATAAACTACAGTTCGCCGGATTCAATATTGCTCTGGCGCTGAAAATATTTCTTAAATAATAATGATCCAGCTATAGCGGGCGAACCCTTGAGAATGCTCCCTGATTGAAGACTCTCAGAAAAAGAAGAAGAAAGCTACGAAATATAAGAGCCGACTGATAAGACGTTTTTTTTCTCAGATCAAATTTGTTTAACCTATCAAAAGAGGATGCTTCTTCCAAAAGAAAAGGAGGAAAAAGAGGATTATCTTCTAAAGCTACAGAAAGTTATTTACACCAGGAAAAGCAATAGAGTTTCAGCAATCCACCAGCAAGGAATTTCCTTCCAAAGGAAAACAAAACATAGTTATTTACTGTAGAAAACCCGGGAGTTTAATCAATCTACGAACCAAAAAAAAGAAAATTTCCATTCTAAAGCAAATGAGGGTTATTTACAGTGGCTTTAACAACTGGTCTGTTTCCTTTTTACCAGATTGTGAAAACTTTATGCCGTTAATACAGGCATTGATTTATTTCCTCGCCCACCGATGTTGTGGCTTAAGTCTGGCTTGAATTTGACTAAAAATCTCCCAGGATCTGTATTAAGTTTCCCTAATCGAAATTACCGGAGATTAAAGCTCTGCAAAAGAAACAGATTACCGGCTATTCTCGGCACCAGGATATCATTTTAAAGCGATCCTGTTATTTGGTTTCTTGACCAAGAAGCACTCAAAGCAAAAACTAACTCTATAATGAATTCAAACTGATTCTTCTCAAAGTCCGGCGATGCGCACAAATGTCAATAGAAATTTGTGTATAGATGTCAGAAAGAAATCTGTGTACAGATGTCACAAAGACCACATAAACACAGGCCAGATGTCAATTAAACCAAACCAGATGCGCCAGATGTCTATCTGAGAATCAAAAGGTCGACGAAAAGCTCTTCCAAAAGAAGGCCTATCGGCCTAAAAATGGAAAACCAAAAGGACTGCAAATGAAAAGAACATGCACGCGTATTCATTAAAACATTTGTTAGCTGATTGCTAAATTTTTCTCAGAGTAAAACATATTTCATTATGTTTTAGAAAGATACCTATACAAGCCAGAATACAATCTAACACTCGCCCCTGGAAAGCATACTCTTCATCCCGCCACTGCCACTGGCAGGGAAGGAGTTTATCATTTGAGAGGGATCTTTTTATTCAACAAACAATATGCTTACATAAACTCGTGAGAAAAGATAGGCATCTTTAGTACAAGAAAGCTGCCAGAAAAATTCCCATAATGTGCAAAATAATCTCATTTAGTACATACATTTCACCCCAATTGCCTAAAGGATCTTGGTTAGTTGCCGAAACAGGGGTTGTTTCAAACGTGAAAGTGATAATAAGTACAAGAAGTATTTTGTCTCCTTAAAAATCAAAATGAAACTTTGCCCAAACATCTAAGGGCTTTGCTTGAATTCGATAAGGGTTTTTACAAGCACCCTATAGAAGAAAACGGCCTAAATAGAAGGGAGAAGCAGCCACAACAACAATTTCTAAACTGGTTCAAAACCAAGGTATCTATCCCTAGATCGTGACAATTCATAGTCATAAATCCCGTCTATGTACCAAAACAATTCCAATTCATGGAAGAAAAAGATCGTCACGAAAACAGGAACCCAGTTAGCGGGATCATAGCGGCGATCGGATCTCCAAAAGACCAAAAACCATGCAATTCATACAAATTTCTTTAATTCGATGACAGGGAAGAATTCAATATCCTTTTCGAATTTAACGCATGAAACACAGAAAACTGCTGATGTATTCCCAGAAAACCCAGATATGCAGAGATATACAGACAATTACGCAGGTCGTGACTGTTACCATTCTCGATATACGCCATGCCTCGCAGACGGTAATTCTCGATATACGCCATGCCTCGCAGACGGTAATCCCAACCTTGTTTTCCTCCTATTCCTCGACAGAAAGAAAAGGAAGTCTGAAATATAAATGGAAACGCCAGAAAACAATAAATGGAAGCACCAGAAAATCCAGAATAGTCCCAACGTAATCGGGATAGGAGAATGGAAACGCCAGAAAACAATAAATGGAAGCACCAGAAAATCCAGAATAGTCCCAACGTAATCGGGATAGGAGAATGGAAGCACCAGAAAATCCAGAATAGTCCCAACGTAATCGGGATAGGAGAATGGAAACGCCAGAAAACAATAAATGGAAGCACCAGAAAATCCAGAATAGTCCCAACGTAATCGGGATAGGACGACGACTGGCGGGTCAAGTCACGCCGAACGTAATCGGGATAGGACGACGACTGGCGGGTCAAGTCACGCCGATTATTATAAATAGACCGCTCGCGGTTATGCCCGCCCGACGCCAGGTGTCAACCTGAGAACGAAAGGGACGACGAAGGTCTCTTTCAAAGGAAAGGCCTATCGGCCTAATCATGCCTTATATACAATAAAAACTAACAAAATAAATATTAATTGCATCATATCGACCTCATCCCACTTCATCCCAATGCCGAGGTTTGATCTTTTTAATTTTATTTCTCTCCATCTCTCGTTGTCGAGATGACATCATCATAGCGGAATGAACCATAAGGGAAAGGATGAGTCGGAGGCTTTATTTAAAACGGGTAAATTAAAAAGACAGAGCGGAGAGAGGGTCCCACATGTGTCCCCTCCACTCCTCACTCCTCTCTTATCCCAATACATTCATGTTTAAAAACTTATGCTCCCCACTAATTCATGCAATCAGCATAGCTTATTTGAAAGTCCAACGTTTTGTATATATATTTTATTACAATTACTTAAATTCATTTAAATTTCTTTTGTTTATATTACTTAATTAAATTGTATATTATGTTTTTAAGATTTTGTTTTAATATTTTTGTTTCTATTTAAAAAATAAAGAAAAATAAAAGCTTTAATTAAAAATCAAAATATCAATGAAACTGTTTATATTTTTCCATTTAATTCGTGTATTTTTTTAGCACTTCAACAATTTTGACATTTAGATGTTGACAAGTTATATCTACAATTTTATTTTATTTTGCCAAATGAGGCACAATGTATTTTGTTGGAAAGCTAAAATGATGGAAAACGTTTTGGGATTGGTTGCATGACTAGATTTGGTCACTTACTATGACTAAAATTTAGCAGAATTGAAGGCTATGAATTTGCAACATGAAAATAAATTTTGTGCTTTGTTTTTAGAATTTTATTTGTTGTAGGTTCACGATATTGAAAATTCATTTGATTTTGTCCTCTTTGGCCAAAAGGATAATTAAATATATCAATGGGATGACAAAATTTCTTTATTACATTAGATTTTAATTTAGAAGTGTATTTTCTCAATTCAGAATTTTAATTTTGATGTGCGAATTAATTTATTTTATTTCATTTTCTATTGGTTTTGGAAGAAGAGTTGTTGTAAAGAGATAAATCCCAAAGGATTTGCAGCAATATGAATGAGACAACCAAAGAAGAAAATTCAAGATTTGTAGCTCCAATCAACTATCTAAAAAACTATATTCAACAACTCTCTATATGGACAATTCTTTTGTAAATTGTACATATCATATTTGTGAGTGAGGAGGGGGTTCCTCTTGGATGCAATTTAGAGACTCTAGGAATTTCTTAAACGAAATTTATGTTGTAGATATAGAGGAAATACTTAGATGTTTGGGATTTTCTTTTTCAAGATTCCATCTATGTTCTTAGATCAAATCTTGCACTTGTGTAGTCTTTATGTCAGCAACAGAGTTCATGGGTTTCTTAAAACATTATTAAGGAAATAATTTCGAAAACTGAGCAAGGGTTTCAGGTTCAATTATCATATTTTAAGATACTTCTATTTGTTAAGACAATTCATTTGCATTAAAATTTAGGTTTTTTTTTATTTTTCTTTCAGCCCTCTCCTGGCCTAGTAAGGATAGCTACTTGGCTAAGTGTGGTTTGTGGTTACCCTGGCATTGTCTTCCTTCAGCATGAGGTTCAATCCAGCTGATAACATGATCACATGATCTTGTAGAGTTATAAATAAGTACTCTTGTATCCAATAGTGCATGGCACTCTTCCTAATTTGACCCCTAAGGATGAGAGGGCCTAGGCCACAAGAGGGCCTCTTTAGGGAAGAGTGGTGTTTTTGGACTAGGACTACCATTAGTGACTAATTTTTTTTGCATGACCTAGTTGAATGATAAAAATTTATGTGTGGGACAGCTAAAATGAATATGGAAAGAGCAATTTTGATCACTAATGGAAGTATGCAAATATTGACTCTAACAGATCTGATGATGTGTTCAAGAGGATGAAAGTTACAACATCTTGAAGGCATGTCATGATGAACCTTGTAGAGGACATTTTTCCGATAAAAGAATTGCAAATAAAGTTTCGTGACAAGGTTATTATTTGCCCACAATATTCTAGCATGCAAAAAAATATGTTTGAGGTTGTGACAAGTGTTAGGGTATGGGTAAACCAACAAAAAGATATGATATGCCACTGCAACCTCAAGTCCTAATCAATCCTTTCTAAAAATTGGATGTTGAATTTTTAGGGCTTATCAAATTGCCATCAGGAGAGAAGGCATACATTGTGTTGTGTATGGATTACATAACCAAGTGGGTTGAAGCTAAGGCCATATCAAAAGAAACACAATAAGAAATGTTTTATTTTCTATATGAATACATTTTTTTAAGGTTGGCGTACCTCGTGAAATCGTTACTGATCAAGGTACTCAGTTCACCTCAAAATTAGTTCAGGCGATTGCTAAAAAATTCAAGATAAAGCATTGAATGTCCATTGCATACCATCCTCAAGTAAATGGGTGGATGGAAGTCACGATTAAGGCTTTGGAATCTATCCTAACCAATAAAATTCAATAACATCATAAATATTTGGTTGAAAAGCTTCCATAGAGCTTGTGGGCTTACAGGGTTACTTGTGAACATGCCACCAAATTTACACCTTGACAAGTTAGTGTATGGAAGGAAAGTTGTCCTACCTATTGAGTTTGAAGTTAAAAACTTAAGGGTTGCTTTACAAAATGAAATGCACCTTTCAGAAGCCCAAAATAATTGGTTACACCTGTTAAATGAACATGAGGAGATAGGGCATGAAGATGTTCAGCATGGTGAGGATTTTTATAATAGAGGAGGAATGACCTGTTCTAGAGTTTGAGATAACAATCTCATTCTCAAACTCTAGAACAGGTCATTCCTACTGTATTATAAAAATTACCCTCACCTGTATGGATTTATTATTTAATAATAGTGAGGATTGTTCAACAACAATGGCAAAAATAACATGAAACGTTCATTAAAACGAAACAATTCAAATAAGGTGAATAGGTCCTTTTATTTGATTGAAGGAATAAATATTTCAAAGGGAAATTTCACACATGGTGGTTAGGGCCTTATGAGATCAATATTGCATTTAACAATGGATTAGTAGACTATGTACAACTGATGATGCACGAATTCCATTGATGGCCAATGGACATCGACTAAGACTATACCAGAAACCTAAATCTATGGAGGAATTAGTTGGGGAATTAAAGTAGAAAAATGATTTTCAAATTGGAGAAAGGTTGGCTAGACTACCCCTGTCTGTAAATACAAAGTTGTTAGTCCTATATCTTTAAAAAGAAGAAGAGAAGAAAGACTTGGTGGGGAAAACTTGGTCTCGAGCACCTCTAACACCTCGTGACATTGAAAAACCAAGCTTTGGCCATGTTACTAGGGAAAGATAATACTCCTATCATGAAAATTGTTTTTGGAGGCATGGTGGGATGGTTTCTTGCTAGAAAACTAGGGAGACTCGCCAACAGAGGTTGCAAAAAAAGAAAGAGAGAAAAAGAAAAAGAAAAAAGAGAAGAAGAAGATATATATATGTGTATGTGTGTGTGTGTGTTCTACAAGCATGCATACTTAAATTTTGAGATGAGACCTCACAATATGAAACTTATTTTTCTTTTCAGGATAGATGCCATGATTTCTTTCAACAGTATGAGCATAACGATTGGTGCAACTAAAATCTTATTGAAATTCAACCAACCACCAACTGTCTTCTTTTGAATCCCTTGGTTTTCATTTTAAGGAATAAGTTTAAGGTTTATTTTGTAAAGTTCCCATGTATACCTAAAATGGGATTCTTAAACAAGCTTAATTGAAACCTTGATCCTTACACTTTTATGAAAACTATCAAGGTTATCCATTTCATCAATTTTAATTGCCCCATGTGTTTGAAAGAAAATATATTTCCCTTATCCTCAAAACAATAATTAAAACCCCTATACACCCTTTTCCTATATAACTATTGTTGAAATTTGGAATCGTTTCTTTTTTACTATCCTTTTTGCGCTCTTATTTCATCTTATTTCACCTTCTTATCTTCATTTTGTAGTAAAAACAACATGTTTAAGTTCAAGGTCAAATGTCAAAAGGGTATTCATCATCCATAGTTAGAATATCTTCTTCTTAATGAATTATGATGAAAATATTCTTACAATTATGGAATTACAAACATTCTGCAACTCATATTTGTTTCCGTAGAAAAATCCATTGTTAGATAGGTTAAAGCACTCCACTAGAGGGAAAAAGACTATCAAAAGGTGACAAGGCTTCTAGGTGGATAACCACCTAATGGCATCACTTGACAAGCTACGCAAGTTAAATAAATCTTGAAGTAAAAGGAAAATTCAAACCTGGGAACGACATGTAGCAATCAAACACAGATAGCAGAGAAATAAAAAATATCAAAAGTGCAAGATGAAATATTGGATCAATTGTCAAGATTGTAGATCGAGATAAAATCTCCTATGACTTTCTTTTTCAATTGAAAGTCATAAAGAGGTTGAACTCTAAGATAAATTAGTCTCGTAGGTCAAGAAATGGTTCATAACATATCGACTTAAGACTCTTTCAAACTCGTTTTATAATTTGGATAAATGTTGTAAGCAAGATGAGAGACATACATTTATTATTACTAATTTTGTAGTTATTTTTGGGAAGACTAATACTCTGTTTTATAATACAAATCATTGTTGTTTTCAAATGTGTGCATAAAGAAATTTTGATCACTAATAAAACCTGCACTCCAGGAGGGCCCCCTATGAGTTGTGAGGTCTTATTGCTAGTTTTTGTTTTTTTCCCACCTTATCATTTCTTTTAAGCATTTTTTTTCCATTATAGTTACATTTCTGATTGTTTTCATTTGGATTCAAAGTACTCATAAACACAAAAGCATTAAAAAGATTTCAGTTGCTGAATACATCTTCTTTCCAACATTTGATCATTTCATAGTTTAAATTGATTTCTTAACTGTTAATGGAACACTCTATAGAGGATAAATACGCACACAAGTAAGGATTCTCAAGTTGTAAATATTTTTATTCTTTCTCTGTAATTAGATATTTTTATTGCAATTTCTCCTTTACACAATTGATTTGAAATTTGTTTACTACAATCTAGCATAAGAGTTTCCTTTTCCAAGATAGTGTATAATGCTTTGAATTCTGCAAAACAGGATTAGATTATCTCTTTCATGAACTTTAGCTTTTTAAATTTTACCTTCATTGAAGAAAGTTTTGAATTCTACAATTTAAGATAGATTTTGAATTTTTGCAAAGGAGATGTTTTCAATTCGGTTAATTAGGATTTAATATAACTTTAGAATGAAATATCATGTGTGTAATTACTCTCCAACTTGTGTCCATACTTAGATCTAGTTTCATTTTTGTTAGGGTCCTATATTCTAGGATGGTTTTTTCTCAGCCTCAAGTTTGCTGGTCCAATCAGACAACTCTAAAATTGAAGAGGACACTCCATCTGTATGCACACATGAAGGGGCACCTATAGTTGAAGATTTAGTTAGTAGGCCTAAATTTGAAAAGGCAGTAAAAAAATTCATTGAAGGATATGAGAACAATAGGTAAAGGGAGAGGTAAGATGCTATAAGTTACTCGTGAAGAAGCATAGGTTCACGACAAACCAAGAACTAGGTCCACTACAAGAAAAATGGTTGAAGAAACCGCCTCTAAAAAGACCACTGAGCGACCTGATCATGTACCAAAGCAGTTTGAGGTGAGCGTTCAAAAATTTGGGGGAGATAGTGTTAGCGTGAAAATTCCTGGAAGGTGTACCAAAAATCCTCACTTAATTCACTAGGTGACAAGTGACCTTAACAATAATTTGATGGCTGATATATTTGAAGTACTCGGGGCCAATATTTCCAAAGCTACCTTTGACTGCGGTACTCACATGGGTTTAACCTAGAGTCTACCACCTTGGCCAAAATATTCTCATCCAACAAAATGTTCTTTTTCTTTACATCATGGTGAATGATTCCCTTCTCTTCTCGTGTGTGAAGGTAGTGCAAACCCCTCGCAACTGCTATGCATATATCAAGCCTTTGCTTCTATGACATAGGAGGAAGATCTAATCCATACAAATACCTCCTAAGAGGTCCTTTGGACATGTATTCATAAACCAAAATCATGTCACAATTCTCCTCACAATAGCCAATAAGAGAAACTAGAGGACAGCGGCAAAGCTTAGACAACATTCCAATTTTAGTCTGAAATTTTTCCATGCCTTGTTCAAAACTTCAATTTCCACATTTTACAGCCACTTTGGTACTATCTTCAAGCATTCCCTTCAATAATTTACCAAACCCACCTATACCCAGAATCAAACTCTCATCAATGCTTTTGGTGGTTTCTACTATCTCTGTAAATGTGAAGTGTCTACTTAGATTTGAAGGTCTGAAAGAAGTATGTCTCCCAGTAGATACCTTGCTTTCGTTGCTTCCTATAATTTCATAATGTCCTCCATATAGTGGACGATGTAACAAAGTTATAGTAGATAGTTTTGTATGAGATCTATGAGTTTTGTAATTTTATATTTTTTTTCCTTCAAAGCAATGGTCCACGCTTCTAACTTGGACATTTTTCCAGAATATAATACTGCAAAATTCTAAAGTAAATGTTTGTCCATCCATAAACGTTTTATCACAAAATTTAACATCCTTTTGCTCCCTTGCATATTCATCAGGATTTAAAGCTAAGCTTTAGGCTTGTTGTAACCATATCTACCTTCCTATTCTCTGAACTTGCGCATGAGTTTCATAAAGCAACATGTAAAGTAAAACCTCTTCAGTAGCAAGTGATTGTGTAGTGCATGCAAAAAACAAAGAGAGAGGGTGTGACAAACTAATCCGTATTAATCATCACATGGATACTTATGAGATTTTCTCCACAATAGTGAATCTATCGTAAAAGTAATTAACAACCAATCAAACAATTAATAACATTCAAAATTTTTGGCTCCTTATGTTATTGTAATTGAATTTTTAGCTTTGAACGACATTTTTTTTATTAAGAAAAATAAAAAACCTATTTATGCCTTACTGCATTTTCTTTGTAACATGTGGTGCTAGCTTAAAAACTAAGATAGGTTTAAGCTAATTTTTTTTTTTATTTTATAGCTTATTTTTCTTTTAAATAATTTTTAATGCAATGTGTGATATTGTTCACATTTTACAAATCTTTTTATTAAGAAAAATAAAAATACTATTTTTTATTTCATTATGGAGAAATATTAGGTTGGGATTTAGCTTACATGGAATATTCTATAATATTAGTAGTATTATGATATAAATCAGTAGGTCTTATGTAGCAACAGTAAGTTCATGAGTTACTCTTTTATTAAATTGCGTTAATAAATTTGTACAACAGTTCCGTACGAGAATAAAATGAAAGTAAATCTTTATAATTAAAAATCTAGTTCCATATATATATATATATAATTTTAAATAAAATTTTATTCATTAATTTAACTATTTAATTTTTATAGCTAAAGTAATTAAACTATCCCACACTAAATCAACGAGACCTTCAATTTTGCCGGAAAATGAAAATGTTCGTACTATGTTTAAGCTATGGTAGCACTTTCGGAATGCATATCTTATAGTTCAAGATATCAATGAATAATATACAATCATGTCTTCATGTAATATCAATAAATTTGAATGGAATTGTTTTTAGTGTTTTTTTTTTATTTTCTAGTTTTCAAATTTTGCAAGAATAATTGAGGTTAAATTTTGATTTGTGTTATTTAAAATGGTTTTTTAACTTCATATTTGGATTCAGCACCTTAAAAAATTCTTAAGAAGTTTTGATTACGCCGAGATTACTCATCAAACTAGTGATGTCAATAAATTGCTACTGGATTTTAGAGAAATTTGACCAGGAAAAACCACCAGAAAAACTTTCGAAACATCCCAAAAACAGCTTTTAAATAATATTCAATCATTTTTTCGTCCAATATAAATAGATTTTAGATAAAGAAATATAGATTTTAGATAAAGAAATATGATGCTCACACTCCAACTTTATCTTCCACCAAAATAGTTAGGCGACTCATGCAAAAGGTCTGACAGAAAATCAATTGACATCCCTTCACGTGTTGATATCGTTTTCCTGCCTGCTCAGAATTAACAACTTCCTCGTTCCCAATGCATGTACCAGGGCATTTAATGCCCCATGGCAGGCTGGTTAGCCTTTGCCTGAATAGAGGAGCTAGAGCTCCGAGCTCCGGGTTGAGGTTTGAGGTTTACGCGGAGGTTTAGTTATTCCATTTATTTATTTTTACTTATTGCTATTGATGTGTTGATTGATTAATTAGCGAAGTGTACCGCAACATATTTAGTATCGCATGAAAGGTTAGGATTCTTTTAATTATTCCATTTATTTTTTACTTATTTCTATTGATGTGTTGATTGATTGATTAGCGAAGAGTACCGTGACATGTTTAATTATGACATTTTTTGACGTATTCTATTTATGTGTTCGTTGATTCTTGTTGCAAAGTGACAAATTCAAAACTGCTTTCAGTATCCCTACAGGACATTACGAGTGGAATGTCATGCCTTTCGGTCTCAAGAATGCTCCCTCCAAATTTCAGAAAGTTATGG
>APFE031210154.1:0-12542 GCA_000404065.3 Pinus taeda | reverse complement strand
AAAAAAAAAGCTAGAAAAAAAGCGACCATAGAATGGAGAACACGACAGGTGATCCTTTCTAAAAATAAAAAATATACTAAGAAGGAGATCGTTAGCAGGTGAATATTTCTAAAATTAAAAATTACGAACAAGCTTTTAACCACAATAAAATTGAAAATCTAAAAGCCTGACGGTTTCAAGCGGATTTGAAAATTTTAAGAAATCAATTTTGTGATATGCAGCTACTTAGATGAGCACCTGTATCTTTGATCTTTGACACGAGCTGGGTCCGGTGTATATTTGATATTTGTGGCAGAGAGGCCGGACATAAGTGGAATAGGAGTAGTGGTATGTATGATTGGATTAATAGGCATGAAAATGAGCGGTCAGCAGGGTCGGTCGAGGAGATTTTTGGGTTTTTAGATCAGACTAGGTTTTTGTTTAGTTTTCTCTTTTCTTGCGTCAAGCATGGCCATTCTTACCAAGGGTTTGCTTGTTTTCTCTTCTTCATTTGTTTTGTATTTTGATTTATTTTAGTAGTGTCTGGTTTTGAGAGGGTGGGATAGAAAGTGAAGATAAATATGAAGTAATAATGGAACGAAGGAATGGGTTTATAAGCATTTTGTAGTAAGAATTAAGAATTCGGCATGGTTATCCACGAGGTATTTCCTGTTATATTTGTTTGATACTTAGATTTATGGATAAAAATTTAAATTATAGTTAATTATATTACAGTTAATGTGTATTTTAGAATGATTTACTGTTTACCCATAGCAAAAAAGTAAACAAAAAAGGTAAATATTACATACTAATTATTTCACATGTATACATTCTAGGGCTTGGGAAGACCGAATCCTGTTGTTGAATATACCACCTTCTTGGGATAAGCCCAATTTGTTTTAGTATAAAAATTTATATGACCATCTTGAATTTTGTAAGGAAAACATTCTATTAATATGTCTATATTTTTTTGTTTCTTTAAGGTCCAAGAGAAACGTGGCTTTGGTGGCATGGAGATAGCCAATTAGGCTCCTTCAATCAACCTATCCTCAGAGTCTAGGCAACTATCACACATGCATGGCAGGGAATAGCTTCAGAGTCCTAAAAGTAGAGTAACCCTCAATGCATGTAAGGCAGGGACTAGTGGGAGAGTAACGTTGAATGGATAGATGGAATGTTGCAGAAGTGGGAAGACTAATGGTGATGTTGAGGGATCTAGACTTGAATCCAATAAGTTGGTAAAATCCATTGATATTTGAGGCATTTAATAAATAGATTTCACTTTAATTTTAAAATCCTTGGCTCAGATAATTTTTTCTATCAATCATCAGAATACTTTTACACAATCCTAAATACTTTTGGCATAATTTTAGAAATGTTCAACAATTACATATATATGTATTTTTATTTTTAGTCTCAATGTGCAAAAAATTTAATGGTGTTCAATGTTTACTGAGAATCGTGGAGGCTTCGTGGCAGATGTTCTCTGTTCGCCTTTGTTTGGTAGGTTGTAAGAAATGAAGTAGGAAGGGATTGGAATCTGGGAGAAAGGTTAGGGTTCATTTGATTTTTTTGTTCTTCTTTTTACAGTCATTTATAATATCCAGCTTTTAGGTTTTTGATATGGGTAGTGTATTTAAGATTTTTCTGAATTCTTTTTTACTTTATTTTGACGAGTGTCTCAGGGAAATTTTTCTTCATAATTTCAATTCTATTATAAATTTTATTTTTATAACATAATCTTATTTATCTATTATCATGTAGGGTTAATAATATATAATATCGAGTGTTTAAGTTTTTGATAAAGGTAGTGTATTCCAAAGGTAGTGTATTCCAGATTTTTTTGAATTCTTTGTTTACTCTGTTTTGACGATTGTCTTAGATAAATTTTTCTCTTCAATTTCAATTCTACTATCATTTTTTTATAAATATAATGTTTTTTTATCTATTATGATCATGTAATGTTAATAATATAACTTTATGTTTTTAAATATGTTTACAGGACCGAGATGGAAAATGTAGACACAACATGTAATTTTTTTTGTTTTTAATTATATTATTATTTGTAAACTCTCAAATATTACATTAATATTTATTTTTAAAGAAGGGATTTGTAAACATTTTTTCAAGTTCTCAAAGATACCTATGGCCATTGTTATTTCTGAAAAATGCTTATGATTATGGTTATTTTTGAGAAATATTTTTTTTACTGGTTATGTTTTCTTATTTTATTTTTTTGAACTAATTCACATATTGTTTATTTTATTTTATTTTTGTTAACGAATTTATATATTATGTCATGGAATGTAAAAATAATTTTAAAATAACAACATTTTTTTTTAAATAAATTGATATTAGTTGTTAAGTTAATATGTATTTGAACAATCAATGTTTATAACTAATGTTAATAAAGCTTTATGGTATGGAATTGTTGAAGTTTACTATTTCTTAATTTTTTTCAAGTAAAATTAAATTTTCATGAACATTTTTAATCATTATATTTTAAAACTATAAATAGGATGACATTATCACAAATAATTATAACCATAGATTTCTTTGTAAGGATCACCCTTTAATATACAATTAAAAAATCACATTTTTATAGTTCTTTTTAATTAATATTTCAACTATACAAATAATTATAACATCACAAATGATTATGGCTATGATTCTTTTTAAGCACAATAATTTCATACACATTTACAAAATATATCACAAAGCTCTTATAATAAAATACAAAAGAAATAAACATACCATTTAAAAATTAATTTATAATTAGTTACAAGTAGAATTTAAATGTTTGTATTTTTTATTTTATTTTTTATGTTATGCAATGTGTTTGTTGTAAGAAATTTGTTTGTTTGTTTGTGTGTATATAGTGATTTTACACATACATAACTTCACAATTTAAATGAGTTTAATATCCTATATTATCTTGTTTATATTAAAATTATTGTCTAATTTAATGATGTTTTATTTGTTTTTGCAAATATTATTAATTTAATAAGTGATTTTAAATTTGTTGTTAATGTATTTTTATAATATTTAATTATTGGATATTATAATTTGGTTAAAACAATAATATAACTTATTTTTAATGAATATTTTTAATCTATTATAACATTATAAATACCTATGATTTTTTTGTAGACATCACTATTGAATATATATATCTCTATAAACTATGATTTTCTTTTTAAGCACTCTTGTGGAATGTATATTTTAGTATCACAATTTGTCATACTTACATTAAAGAAATATATATTTCAACAATAAAAATAATTATAACATCACAACATACTATATCATAAAAAAATTTGCAAGAACAATTATTCAATATATTTAAAGAATATATTACAAAACTCTCATCATAAATAAAAAGAAATATATGACAAAGAAATTAATTAGTCAACCTGATATTTTATGCCACCATTTTAAATATGTTTCGCAATTAATTATGCGTTTTATAAAGATTTTATACAATATCTCAAAAATTACACATAAAATAAGTTGAATAAGTAAAATGTTTTATAATATTTAAAAGCTATATTATAAATCTCTTGCCACAAACTGAAAGAAATATATGTTTTAGATAATATTTTTTCCACTTCATGTTTTACAATAAAGTTTTAGATATTTTTTTTCAATTATTACTATGTGTTTTTATAATGACTTTATACAATATCATCTACAAAAATTACACATCAAATAAATTGAATAACTAAGTTGTACGAGCTTAAATTTATTGTATATAAACTTTTTTATTCTAAAATTGATGTTTAGTTTAATAAAAATTAATCTTATTGCAAATATTATTAATCTGATAAGTGCTTTTAAATTTATTTTTAATGTATGAGCTAATTGATATTTTTTAATATAGAATTGTTGGAATTTGATTGGTTTAAACAAAATAATTTAAAATTATTATGTTTATGAATATTTTTAATCAACATATGATGAATGACTATCAAATATTTTGTAAGAATTATTATTGAATGTATATTTGAAAGTTATAAATTTTAGCAATTTTTTTAAATTTATATAAATCAAGAATACAAATTACTATAATAAATGAATGTGATCATAATTTTTTTTTCCATAACAAATTTTTTTCAATATATTTAAGATAATATCACAAAACTCTCATCAGAAAATTCGAAGAAATCTATGTTTTAGAAGTTAGCTAGTCAAATCGATATTTTATGATAGAATTTTAAATATTTGTATTTTTATATTTTATTGTATTTGTACCATGACTTTACACAATACCATATGAAAAAATTAGACTTCAAGTAAATTGAATATTATAATTTTAACCCTTGTAGTTTAATATAGAAAAAAAAAATATTTTTTTGTAAATATTATCAATCAAGATATATTTCAAAAATACCAAGTTGAATCTTTCTTTTATTTTAGGTTTATGTTAAATTTAATAATATTAGTTTTTGGAATGATATGTTAGTATTTGTAGTATATAAGTAGAGTTTCTTATTGATATTTTAATTTATATCTATGATTTTTAACAAGTGTTATCAAACAATATACAATATACATTTTCAAAATATAAATAAATATGACACAATCATACCATTTTAAATATATATCACAAATAACTATAGGGTTTATGGTTTAGGATTTAGGGTTTAAAATGTTATAAAATTCATAGGGTTTAGGGTTTATGTTTTAGGGTTTAGAACAATTTAGTAAATGATTTTAATAAATGCTTATAAAAATTTGCAAAAAAGCTTTTTAAAATGTTATAAAATTCCTAGGGTTTAGGGGTTAAGGTTTATAACCCTTTAGTTTAGTGTTTAGGGTTTAGGATCTATGTTTTAGGGCTTGGGCTTTAGGGTTTAGGTTTTAGGGCTTAATAATGTTATAAAATGTTTAGGGTTAGCATTTTGGGTTTAGGATTTAGTGTATATAACACTTTAGTAAATGATTTTAATACACACTTAAAGTAAAGCTACAAAATGCTTGTTTAAATGCTATAAAATGCTTGGGGTTGACACTTAAGGGTTTAGAGTATATGATTTAATATTTTAGGAAATCCTTAGTTTTGTGTTTTGGGTTTATAACACTTTAATAAATTATTTTAATAAACAGGGAAAAAAGGTACAAAATACTTCTAAAAATGTTATAAAATGCTTAAGGTTTAGGGTTTAGGGTTTAAAATGTTATAAAATGGTTAAAGTTCAAGGTTTCAATTTTATAACACATTAGCAAATGATTTCAATAAACAATTAAAAAAAAAATTCTAAACACTTTTTAAAATATTATAAAATGTTTAGGGTAGGGTTTAAGGTTTAGGTTTTAGGGTTTTGGTTTTAGGAAATACGGTTTTAAATTTTATAAAAATGTTAGGGTTTAGGATTTAGGGTTTATAAGACTTTAGTAAATTCCTCTAATAAAAACTTAAAAAAAATGTTTCAAAACAATTTTTAAAATGTTATAAAATGATTAGTGTTTAGGGTTTATGGTTTAAGGTTTGCAACGCTTTAGTAAATCTTTTTAATAGAGTCTTAAAACAATTACAAAACGCTTGTTTAAATGTTATAAAATTCATAAGGTTTAATATTTAGGGTTTTGGGTTTATGGTTTATAACACTTTAGTAAATTAGTTTAATAAACACTTAAACAAATGCTACAAACTCTAATTAAAATGTTATTAAATGTTTTGGCTTTAGGGTTTAGGGAATAAAATTTTATAAATTGTATAGGGTTTATAAAATGCTTATGGTTGGGGGTTTATGGTTTAGGTTTTGTAACACTTTAGTAAATTCTTTTAATAAGTAATTAAAAAAAAGTTACAAAGCACTAGTTAAAATGTTAGAAAATGGTTAAGGTTTAGGATTTAGGGTTTAGGTTTTCAAATGTTATAAAGTGCTTAGGGTTTAGGGTTTATGAAAACTTTAGTAAATGATTTAGTGCTAGACAAATTCTCTTTATGATGTTATAAAATTCTTAGTGAATAGGGCTTAGGGTTTAAAGTTTAAAATGTTATAAAATGATTCGGGTTTAGGGTTTTTAAAACTTTAGCAAATGATTTTAATAGCCACTTTAAAATGTTAGAAAACACTTGTTAAAATGTTATAAATCCTTAGAGTTTAGGGTTCAGAGTTTAAAAAGTTATAAAATGCTTAGGTTTTATGGTTTATAACACTTTAGTAATTGCTTTTAATAAACACTTAAAAAAAGTTACAAAATGCTTTTGAAAATGTTATAAGTTGCTTAGGGTTGATGGTCTAGGGTTTAAAATGTTATAAAATGTGTAGGGTTTAACGTTTAGGGTTTATAAGACTTTAATAACTAGTTTAAATAAACATTAAAATAAAGTTACAAAACCTTTGTTAAAACATTATAAAATGATTAGGGTTTAGGGTTTAGTGTTTAGGGCATAGGGTTTAGAGTTTAACACGTAGGGTTTCGAGTTTAGGGTTTATAACAATTTACTAAATTCTTTTAAGGTTTAGGGGTTTAGATTGAGGGTTTTGGGATTAGGCTTTATAAAAATTTTGTAATAGATTTTGATAAACACTTTAAAAAAGCTACAAAATGCTTTTTACATTTTTATAGAATGTTTAGAGTTTAGGGTTTAGGGTTTATAACGCTTGAGTAAATTCTTTTAATAAACACTTGAAGAAAGGAAAAGGTACAAAATTTTGTTAAAATGTTAAAAAAATCTTAGTGTTTAGTATTTAGGGTTTATGGTCTAAAATTTTATAAGATGCTTAAGATTTAGGGTTTAGGGTTTAAGGTTTATATTTTATAATGATCTAGTAACTAATTTTAATAAGAAATTAAAAAAGTGTTATGAAACACCTGTTAGAATGTTATAAAATTTGTAGGGTTTAGGGTTTTAAATGTTTCAAAATGCTTAGGGTTTAGGGTTTATAGCACTTTAGTAAATTATTTTAGTAAACACCTAAAAGAAGTTACAAAACACTTGTTAAAATGTTATAAAATTGTTAGGGTTTAGGGTTTAGAAAGTTATAAAATTCTTAGGGTTTAGGTTTTATGGTTTATACAAGTCTAGTAAATTTGTTTAATAGACAATTAAAAAAAAGTTACAAAATAATTGTTAAAATGTTATAAAACGTGTAGGGTTTGAGGTTTAAAAGGCTATAAAATGTTTCGGGTTTAGGGTTTAGTGTTTGAAATTTTAATAGATGCTTAAGGTTTAGGGTTTAAGGTTTAGGGCTTATAACACTTTAGTAATGCTTTTAATAAGCACTTGAAAAAATGTTACAAACACTTTTTAAAATATTATAAAATGCTTATCCCTTGGGGTTTAAGGTTTAGGGTTTATAAAAAATTTAGTAAATACTTGTAATAAGCACTTAAAAAAAACTTACAAAACACTTGTTAAAATTTTATAAAATGCTCAGGGTTTAGGGTTTATAACACTTTACTAAATCCTTTTAATAAACACTCCAAAAAAAGTTAGAGAACACTTGTTGAAATGTTATAAAATTCATAGGGTTTATGGTTTAGAATGTTATAAAATGATTGTTACAAAATCCACAGGGCTTAGGGTTTAGGGTTTAGGTTTTATAAGAGTTCAATAAATTCTTTTAATAAGCACTTAAAAAAAAAATGCTTGTTAAAATGTTATAAAATGCTTAGGGTGTAGGGTTTAGGTATTAGAGTTTATGTTTTAGAGATTAGGGTTTATAAAACTTTAGTAAACGACTTTCACAATAACTTAAAACAAAAGTTACAAAATGCTTCTTAAAATGTTATAAAATTCTTAGGGTATAATGTTTAAGGTTTCATGTTTAAAATGTTATAAAATGCTTAGGGTTTAAAATTTTATAAAATTATTAGTGATAAGGGTTTAGGTTTAATTTTATTTTAGTGAATTCTTTTAATAAACACTTAAAAAAGAGTTACAAAATGCTTGTTAAAATGTTACAAAATGCTTAAGGTTGAGGATTTAGGTTTTAAAATGTTATAAAATTCTCATGGTTTAGGGTTTATTCTTTGGGTTTTAGAACACTTTAGTAAAAACTTTTAATAAACGCTTAAAAAAAGCTATAAAACACTCATTAAAATGTTATAAAATTCTTATGGTTTAGTGTTTGGGTCTAAAATGTGATCAAATGATTTGGGTTCAGGGTTTAGGGTTTAGGGTTTAGGTTTAGGGTTTATAGGAATTCAGTATGTGGTTTTAATAAACAATTTAAAAAAAATACAAAAGGCTTGTTAAAATGTTCTAAAATTATTAGGGTTTAGGGTTTAAAATGTTATAAGAATTTTAGGGTGTAGCGTTTAGGGTTTATAACACTTTAGTAAATAATTTTAATAAACACTTAAAAAAATGTTACAATTAAAATGTTAGGGTTTAGGGTTTAAAATGTTATAAAATGCTTAGTTGTTAGGATTTAGGGTTTAGAGTTCAGGATTTAGGGTTAAAAATGTTATAAAATGCTTAGGGTTCAGGGTTTATGATTTAGGTTTTAGAACAATTTAGTAAATTATTTTAATAAACATTTATAAAAATTTACAAAACGCTTGTTAAAATGTTATAAAATTCGTAGGGTTTAGGGGTTAAGGTTTGTAACACTTTAGTTTAGCGTTTATGGTTTATGGTTTAGGGTTTGGGGTTTAAAAATGTTATAAAATGCCTAATGTTAGTGTTTACGTTTATAACACTTTAGTAAATTATTACAATAAACACTTAAAGTAAACTTACAAAATGCTTGTTTAAATGTTAGAAAATTCCTCGCATTGAGGGTTAAGGGTTTAAGGTATATGGTTTAGTTGTTTATTAAAATCATTTACTAAAGTTTTATAAACTTGAAACCTTTAACTGTAAGCATTTTATAACATTTTAAGCCCTAAACCCTAAACCTTAATCATTTTATAACATGTTAAGAAGTGTTTCATACATTTTTTTACGTGTTTATTAAAATAATTCACGAAAGTATTATAAACCCTTAACCCTCAACCCCAAGCATTTTATAACATTTAAAAAAGAGTTTTGTAACTTTACTTTAACTGTGTATTAAAGTCATTTACTAAAGTGTTATAAACACTAAACCCTAATCGCTAAACCCTAAACCCTAAAGCCTAAGCATTTTATAACATTTTTAAACTGTAAACCCTTAACCGTAAACCCTAAACCATAAACCATAAACCATAAACCCTAAACCCCAAGCCCTATACCCTAGACCCTAAACCCTAAATGCTAAACTAAATTGTTATAAACCTTAACCCCTAAACCCTAGGAATTGTATAACATTTTAACAAGCTTTTTGTAAATTTTTATAAGTGTGTATTAAAAGCATTTACTAAAGTGTTCTAAACCCTAAAGAATAAACTATAAACCCTAAATCTTAAACCCTAAACACTAAATCCTAACCACTGAGCATTTTATAACATGTCAAACCCTAAACCCTGAGTATTTTATAACATTTTAAACCCTAAGCCCTATACATTAAATTATAACTTTTTAATTTTTTTTTATGTGTTTATTAAAATCATTTACTGAAGAGTTATAAACAATAAACCCTAAACCCCAAACTCTAAACCCTAAACCATACACCCTAAGCATTTTATAACATTTAAAACCATAAACTCTAAACCCTAATAATTTTATAACTTTTTAAGCCTTTTGTAATCTTTTTAAGTGTTTATTAAAATAATTTACTAAAGTTTTATAAACCCTAAATCCTAAAACCTAAACCATAAACACTAAACCCTAAGCATTTTATCACATTTTAACACCAAACACTAAACCCCAAGCACTTTATAACATTTTATTAATCCTTTTGTAGCTTTTTTTTAAGTGTTTATTAAAAGAATTTACTAAAGTGTTATAAACCATAAAGAATAAATCCTAAACCCTAAGCATTTTATAATATTTTAAGAAGCATTCACTAAAATGTTGTCAATCCTAAACCCTAACCACTAAGAATTTTGTAACATTTTAAATCCTAAATTGTAAGAATTTTATAAATTTTTAAACCCTAAACCCTAAGCATTATACCCTAACCATTTTATGACATTTTAACAAGCTTTTTGTTGATTTTCTTTTAGGTGTTTCTTAAAACCATTTACTAGTGTTATAAACTCTAATCCCTAGATCCTAAACTCTAACTCCTAAACCCTACACCCTAAGCATTTTATAATATTTTAAACCCTAAGCATTTTAAAACATTTTAACAACCGTTTTGAATTTTTTGAAGTGTTTATTAAAAGAATTTATTATAGTGTTATAAAACGTAAACCATAAACCTGAAACCCTATGGATTTTATAACATTTTAAACCCTAAACCGTAATAATTTTATAGCATTCTAAACGCTAAACCCTATTAATTTTGTAACATATTGACAAGCCTTCTCTAACTTTTTTTTGAGTGTTTATTGAAAGCATTTAGTAAAGTGTTATAAACCCTAATTTCTAGTCAATTTATAGCATTCTAACAAGAATTTTCTAACTTTTTTTAAGTGTTTATTACAAGTATTTACTAAATTTTTATAAACCCTAAAGCTTAAACCCTAAACCCTAAGCATTTTATAACCTTTAAAACCTACCTTAAACCCTAAGCATTTTATATCATTTTAACAAGTTTCCAATAACACTTTTTTAGGTGTTTATTAAAATGATTTACTAAAGTGCTATAAACCCTAAACCCCAAACCCTAATCTTTTTGTAACATTTTATACCCTAAACCATAAACCCTAGAATTTTATAACATTATAACAAGTTTTTTTTAACAATTTTTGAAGTGTTTATCAAAAATAGTTTCTAGATTGTTATGAAATCTAAACCCTAAATCCTAAGCATTTTATAACATTTTAAACCCAAACACTAAACCCTAATCATTTCTTAACATTTTAACAAGCCTTTTGTAACTTTTCTTTAAGTGTTTATTAAATGAATTTACTCAAGTGTTATAAACCCTAAACCCTACACTCTAAGAATTTTATAAAATTTTAAAAAGCATTTTGTAACTTTTTTTGAAGTGTTTATTAAAAGCTTTTACAAAAGTTTTATAAAGCCTTAACCCGAAATCCTCAAACTGGAACCCTAAACCTTAAAAGAATTTACTAAAGTGTTATAAACCATAAAGAATAAATCCTAAACCCTAAGCATTTTATAATATTTTAAGAAGCATTCAGTAAAATGTTGTCAATCCTAAACCCTAACCACTAAGAATTTTGTAACATTTTAAATCCTAAATTGTAAGAATTTTATAAATTTTTAAACCCTAAACCCTAAGCATTATACCCTAACCATTTTATAACATTTTAACAAGCTTTTTGTTGCTTTTCTTTTAGGTGTTTCTTAAAACCATTTACTAAAGTGTTATAAACTCTAATCCCTAGAACCTAAACTCTAACTCCTAAACCCTACACCCTAAGCATTTTATAATATTTTAAACCCTAAGCATTTTAAAACATTTCAACAACCGTTTTGAATTTTTTTAAGTGTTTACTAAAAGAATTTATTATAGTGTTATAAAACGTAAACCCTAAACCTGAAACCCTATGGATTTTATAACATTTTAAGCCCTAAACCGTAATAATTTTATAGCATTCTAAACGCTAAACCCTATTAATTTTGTAACATATTGACAAGCCTTCTCTAACTTTTTTTTGAGTGTTTATTAAAAGCATTTAGTAAAGTGTTATAAACCCTAATTGCTAGTCAATTTATAGCATTCTAACAAGAATTTTCTAACTTTTTTTAAGTGTTTATTACAAGTATTTACTACATTTTTATAAACCCTAAAGCTTAAACCCTAAACCCTAAGCATTTTATAACCTTTTAAACCTACCTTAAACCCTAAGCATTTTATATCATTTTAACAAGTTTCCAATAACACTTTTTTAGGTGTTTATTAAAATGATTTACTAAAGTGCTATAAACCCTAAACCCCAAACCCTAAGCTTTTTCTAACATTTTATACCCTAAACCATAAACCCTAGAATTTTATAACATTATAACAAGTGTTTTTTAACACTTTTTGAAGTGTTTATCAAAAATAGTTTCTAGATTGTTATGAAATCTAAACCCTAAATCCTAAGCATTTTATAACATTTTAAACCCAAAACACTAAACCCTAATCATTTCTTAACATTTTAACAAGCGTTTTGTAACTTTTCTTTAAGTGTTTATTAAATGAATTTACTCAAGTGTTATAAACCCTAAACCCTACACTCTAAGAATTTTATAAAATTTTAAAAAGCATTTTGTAACTTTTTTTGAAGTTTTTATTAAAAGCTTTTACAAAAGTTTTATAAAGCCTTAACCTGAAATCCTCAAGCTGGAACCCTAAATGAACAATTCTTCGATGATTCAAATGAAAAGACCTTCTCTCTATATATAGGAGTCTAAGGAGTCATAACATAATCGGAGCCTACATAACAATAATAATGTAAGGGCACAATAATAACAATAGTGGGCTTCTATGGGGCACAATAGTAACAATATGGGCACTACATGGGTACATCAATATAAAAAGTGGGTTGTACTAATAACAATAAGGGGTTACACTAGTAGTATAGGGGCCTAACATGCCCCTCTCCTTCAAAAAGTGTTGTCCTCGACGCTT
>APFE031210151.1:0-15544 GCA_000404065.3 Pinus taeda | reverse complement strand
TATTTTTCATAGATTTGTTAGGAAATATAGAGAAGAGTATTCTCTATGTTAAAAATAGATTCAATATTCACTAGTATAGATTCATTTTAACTCGAAATCTATCAACTATGGAGAGGGATTAAATCCCTTATGTGCTAATTTCTTTTAGAGGGTGGTGTACATTTTTTCATTCTTTAAATTGCATTTTTTTAATGTATAAATCTATTAAATGCCTTCAAAAACTCATTGAGCACTTAGATTATGTAGAGTGCACAACTTAAACTTACAATTCCAGCAAAGGAGCCAACATGTAGGATAGTAAGGTTAATTAAATTGTTAACCATTTTTTATTGATATATTTGATATAAAACTCAATTTTCTTATTTATTATTAATAGTTTTTAAATGCCACATTAATTTCATACTCATCATTGAACAAATTGCATATGACTTTTTTATTATTCTTATTAAGAAATAACTAGTTTTTTCTTTATTTCAATTAGTCACTTTGTTTATACATTTAAATAATTTACCTGTATCTTATATTGAAATATCTTTGTGAAGTATAATAATTGTATATCTTCCACACTCAATGAAATATTTTTACCACATTTTTTGAGTTGTAATGTCCATAATAAATCGAGCTAGCATAGTGAGAATAAGAATATTAATAATTCTTTTATTTTTTATTATGACTAAGGAAATGGATATATTCACTTTTATTTTTAATTATAGTTGGCATTTTTTATTTTAAAAATATTTTATTTTTCTTCAAAAAGGTACATGTGTGAACTCGATACATATAATGTGTTTCTCAGCATAATACTATTATTGTTTACTTTTAATTACTTTTATCCTTCTTAAGTTTGATATAAAATTATATTGTTTTACATGAACATTGAAATACTTTATCTATTCTTGAGAATAAGAATGAAATATTCTTACACATCCTTTGAATAGTTATATGTATTTAATTAAAATTAACTAGTAACGAAATAAATATATATTTTTTTGTTTTTAATTATAATACATCCTTAAAAAAATGATTTTTGTTTAAAAAAAATTAATTAAAAGTTAAACATTAAACACATTACACATTTACCTTATTAACTTTCTAAAAAATTGAATTTTTTTTTATAAAATTTTAATATTCCATTCTTTTTTACAAATTTTCAAATATAAAAAAAGCTTTCCAAAAAATTTCTAAAATAATTATTAACATATTTACTAAAATTAAATTTATAAATAATACTAATACTATTTTTAAATATGACTTTTCCATACATCTAAACGCTTTAAATTTTAAATAAGAAATTCCATGTAAATTGGTGCGGAAGCCAGCAACTCTATCCAGTATGATATTTACCCAAAATTGCAGAGTGTTAAACATTTCGCTATGAGGTTGTTCTTTAGGGACACGTGGCACCCTGTAGCTCCTTAGGTTGAATTGAATTCCCCTTCCCCATCTTGAGTTTTCCACTAGACGGGCGGGGAGACAATGACAGATTGCAGATGTACGTAGTACCACATTTATACATGACAGATTGCAGATGTACGTAGTACCACATTTATACATGATAGGGTTTTCTGATGATAAGCAATTTGGATGAAAAGGTTAAAGTCCATTTGTGTAAACGGAGAAGGGAAGTCAGCCCAGACAACCACGTAAGTATGTTGCCCAAACAGAGAACTGAAAAATGCAACCGGTAAAACAAATCTACAACAATATCATGAATTGTAAAATAAAATACCCAAATATACTCCAAACATAGAACTGAAAAGGGCAGCAGGTATAAAGAAATACAACAATATCATAAATCATAGAACTGAAAAGAAATACAACAATATCATAAATCATAGAACTGAAAAGCGCAGCAGGTATAAAGAAATACAACAATATCATAAATTATAAACTAATAATACCTAGTTAAAAGATTGGTAATTAAAAGATTGGTTTAATGAATAGTAATTAAAAGATTGGTTAAAGTTACATTTGAACACAACGGTCCAAAAACTCAAGGATAAAACGCAGGAATGCCCTAGTCATTATATACTGGCGCGGCCCATGAATGAAGGACTGTGATGAATGAAGAATGAGAAACTCAGGCCTAAAAAGCAAGAATGCCCTAGTCATTATATATTGGCGCGCCCATGAATGAAGGAATGAGAGGGATCCGCGACTATGATGAATGAAGAATGAGAGGAGGAAATTCACATACGAAGAGGAGGAGGTGATCTTAATATTTGCAATCCAATCTGAAACAACAGCAGAGTGATCCAGCGGATTATTAGGGTAATTTTCGGTTCCTTTTAATTTGTTTCTTCATCTCTTTGTTTATTTAAAGGGAAAGGCTATTTTTATGTAACCTCACATATGGTTTTCTCTATTTAATCTACAGGTTGATCATGGGTGTTCTTTCTCTCTCAAACACTGTGATGTAAAGTTGTCTGTCTTATGGAGCGCTCCATAAATGTTATGTTCTGTGTAGTGTTGTATGCATCAATGTCCTGTGTAGTGTTGTGGTTGTGTCTTGTGTAGTTTGTAAATGCTTGTTTTGTGTCTGTTAATTGAGAGAGAAAGTTCTGGCCAAGGAGACTATGCACTGTTGGTTGAAGGGCCAACCTGATCTAACAAATAATGCATCCAAAGTGAGTTGTACTTATGGCAGTATTTTCTTGAATTATCTTAAAATTCATTCTCGGCCCTTTTTAATGTTTCTTTTTCTGATTAGTTGGAATTTTACGAACAGGAGCTGGAGATTAGTTGGAATTTTACGAACAGGAGCTGGAGTGGAGATTAGTTGGAATTTTACGAACAGGAGCTGGAGATTAGTTGGAATTTTTCTAACAAGAGCTGGAGTGGAGATTAGTTGGAATTTTACGAACAGGAGCTGGAGTAGCGTTTCCAGTATTTTTTGTACCAGAGAATGAGGGCTTTCCAGAGCTGGAGTAGCGTTTCCAGTATTTTTGTAGCAGAGAATGAGGGCTGGAACTTTTGCAACCATCACTTTGCGGAGTTAGGTTAGTATGCTGCCATATTCTCCTATGTTTCATGGTTTGTGTTTATTTCTAATTCTGTGAATGGCCCTGTTTTCCACGCCAACTCCGCCTCCTCTTTTCCTCTAATGATCTTTTTCTATTTCGTTTCGAGCCTATTATTCCTCTTTCAAAGAGTATTACCATAGTAAAGTTTATATATAAATGTTTATAGTGAAGATAATGATCTTGCCTATTATTCCTCTTTCAAAGATTATTACAAAGATTCTTTAACAGTAATGTTTATATATAAATGTTTATAGTGAAGATATTTCTAAAGTTGTTGGGTGAGAGGGTGCTTTCTTCGGTGCTTTCTCCCACTCCTCACTGCCATGGTGATTTTGGTGATATAATCGAGGAGAAGACGGTTAAAATCTGTGTCATCCTTTTCCTTTCTTGACATTTCTGTTTGTGATATTTTTACATTTCGATTTAGAAAATCTATCCACTCTTTTTTACATTTCGATTTAGAAAATCTATCAACTCTTTATCATCTCTTCACTTAAGATTTTTCATGTTCAAATTATTTAGTTCTTCTTTTAAGCGAGAACCGTTTGAATTTAATACCCTGCACTTTCTGTTCATCTAGCCATTATCATACCCTGCACTTTCTGTTCATCTAGCCATTATCATCTGGTACAACACATGTTCTGCATCGATATCATCACCTGTTCGTCGATGTGTTGAAAGCCGATATAATTAACAGAAGAAAATTAGTGAGCCAGCATGAATTTAAAAAAACATCTCCCAGTATGTAGGAACAATATCATTCTTTAAAATTTCGATGGGGCAGAGCTTGGTGTTTTGACAGAGCTGAGTCCCTGAGACTCAATCTTCCAGGCATTAGATGATTAACCGTTGGTTTGGTGGAATTGTAAAAAAATCAATAAAGTGGCCACGTTTCCACTAACCTCCTACACACATCTCCTAAACAAATGTTATTGGGATCACTGATCAGTAATTTCGAATAAAGAGAAAATACCCCAACTGCTCACAGAGATGGCAGCACTATATTGGGGCTCAACGGGAAGATACGGTGTCGAATGGATGTCTACACAACCTAAAATTCTGTTAGATCACAATGGACCTGTCAATGAATCTCCTATGCCCAATGCCATTTGGCTGTCTGTTAGATCACAATGGACCTGTCAATGAATCTCCTATGCCCAATGCCATTTGGCTGTCATTGGAATTGACAGAACAAATGACTTACAAAGAATACAATGATATCCACCAGTGATAGCTGGAGATACCATAAAAGTGCCATGTATTTCATCCCAAGCTATGTAGGTGGCACTTTTATGGTATCTCCAGCTATCACTGGTGGATATCATTGTATTCTTTGTAAGTCATTTGTTCTGTCAATTCCAATGACAGCCAAATGGCATTGGGCATAGGAGATTCATTGACAGGTCCATTGTGATCTAACAGACAACCAAATGGCATTGGGCATAGGAGATTCATTGACAGGTCCATTGTGATCTAACAGACAACCAAATGGCATTGGGCATAGGAGATTCATTGACAGGTCCATTGTGATCTAACAGAATTTTAGGTTGTGTAGACATCCATTCGACACCGTATCTTCCCGTTGAGCCCCAATATAGTGCTGCCATCTCTGTGAGCAGTTGGGGTATTTTCTCTTTATTCGAAATTACTGATCAGTCCCCTCGGTTGTGATCCCAATAACATTTGTTTAGGAGATGTGTGTAGGAGGTTAGTGGAAACGTGGCCACTTTATTGATTTTTTTACAATTCCACCAAACCAACGGTTAATCATCTAATGCCTGGAAGATTGAGTCTCAGGGACTCAGCTCTGTCAAAACACCAAGCTCTGCCCCATCGAAATTTTAAAGAATGATATTGTTCCTACATACTGGGAGATGTTTTTTTAAATTCATGCTGGCTCACTAATTTTCTTCTGTTAATTATATCGGCTTTCAACACATCGACGAACAGGTGATGATATCGATGCAGAACATGTGTTGTACCAGATGATAATGGCTAGATGAACAGAAAGTGCAGGGTATGATAATGGCTAGATGAACAGAAAGTGCAGGGTATTAAATTCAAACGGTTCTCGCTTAAAAGAAGAACTAAATAATTTGAACATGAAAAATCTTAAGTGAAGAGATGACAAAGAGTGGATAGATTTTCTAAATCGAAATGTAAAAAAGAGTGGATAGATTTTCTAAATCGAAATGTAAAAATATCACAAACAGAAATGTCAAGAAAGGAAAAGGATGACACAGATTTTAACCGTCTTCTCCTCGATTATATCACCAAAATCACCATGGCAGTGAGGAGTGGGAGAAAGCACCGAAGAAAGCATCCTCTCACCCAACAACTTTAGAAATATCTTCACTATAAACATTTATATATAAACTTTACTGTTAAAAACTGTTTGTAATAATCTTTGAAAGAGGAATAATAGGCAAGATCATTATCTTCACTATAAACATTTATATATAAACTTTACTATTGTAATACTCTTTGAAAGAGGAATAATAGGCTCGAAACGAAATAGAAAAAGATCATTAGAGGCAAGGAGGAGGCGGAGTTGGCGTGGAAAACAGGGCCATTCACAGAATTAGAAATAAACACAAACCATGAAACATAGGAGAATATGGCAGCATACTAACCTAACTCCGCAAAGTGATGGTTGCAAAAGTTCCAGCCCTCATTCTCTGCTACAAAAATACTGGAAACGCTACTCCAGCTCTGGAAAGCCCTCATTCTCTGGTACAAAAAATACTGGAAACGCTACTCCAGCTCCTGTTCGTAAAATTCCAACTAATCTCCACTCCAGCTCTTGTTAGAAAAATTCCAACTAATCTCCAGCTCCTGTTCGTAAAATTCCAACTAATCTCCACTCCAGCTCCTGTTCGTAAAATTCCAACTAATCTCCAGCTCCTGTTCGTAAAATTCCAACTAATCAGAAAAAGAAACATTAAAAAGGGCCGAGAATGAATTTTAAGATAATTCAAGAAAATACTGCCATAAGTACAACTCACTTTGGATGCATTATTTGTTAGATCAGGTTGGCCCTTCAACCAACAGTGCATAGTCTCCTTGGCCAGAACTTTCTCTCTCAATTAACAGACACAAAACAAGCATTTACAAACTACACAAGACACAACCACAACACTACACAGGACATTGATGCATACAACACTACACAGAACATAACATTTATGGAGCGCTCCATAAGACAGACAACTTTACATCACAGTGTTTGAGAGAGAAAGAACACTCATGATTAACCTGTAGATTAAACAGAGAAAACCATATGTGAGGTTACATAAAAATAGCCTTTCCCTTTAAATAAACAAAGAGATGAAGAAACAAATTAAAAAGAACCGAAAATTACCCTCTTCATGAATAATCCACTCAGATCACTCTGTTGTTGTTTCAGATTGGATTGCAAAAATTAAGATCACCTCCTCCTCTTCGTATGTGAATTTCCTCCTCTCATTCTTCATTTATCACAGTCGCCGATCCCTCTCATTCCTTCATTCATGGGGCGCGCCAGTATATAATGACTAGGGAATTCTTGCGTTTTAGGCTTGAGTTTCTCATTCTTCATTCATCACAGTCGCCGATCCCTCTCCTTCCTTCATTCATGGGGCGGGCCAGTATATAATGACTAGGGCATTCCTGCGTTTTATGCTTGAGTTTTTGGACCGTTGTGTTCAAATGTAACTTTAACCAATCTTTTAATTACTATCCATTAAACCAATCTTTTAACCAATCTTTTAATTACTATCCATTAAACTAATCTTTTAATTACCAATCTTTTAACTAGGTATTATTAGTTTACAATTCATGATATTGTTGTAGATTTTTTTGACCGGTTGCATTTTTCAGTTCTCTATTTGAGCAACATACTTACGTGGTTGTCTGGGCTGACTTCCCTTCTCCGTTTACAAAAATGGACTTTAACCTTTTCATCCAAATTGCTTATTGTCAGAAAACCTTATCCTGTATAAATGTGGTACTAAGTACATCTGCAATCTGTCATTGTCTCCCCGCCCGTCTAGTCGAAAACTCAAGATGGGGAAGGGGAATTCAATTCAACCTAAGGAGCTACAGCGTGCCACGTGTCCCTAAAGAACAACCTCATAGCGAAATGTTTAACACTCTGCAATTTTGGGTAAATATCATACTGGATAGAGTTGCCTCATAGCGAAATGTTTAACACTCTGCAATTTTGGGTAAATATCATACTGGATAGAGTTGCCTCATAGCGAAATGTTTAACACTCTGCAATTTTGGGTAAATATCATACTGGATAGAGTTGCTGGCTTCCGCACTCGCTCATATGATGCCAATTTACATGGAATTTTTTATTTAAAATTTAAAGCGTTTAGATGTATGGAAAAGTCATATTTAAAAATAGTATTAGTATTATTTATAAATTTAATTTTAGTAAATATGTTAATAATTATTTTAGAAATTTTTTGGAAAGCTTTTTTTATATTTGAAAATTTGTAAAAAAGAATGGAATATTAAAATTTTATAAAAAAAAATTCAATTTTTTAGAAAGTTAATAAGGTAAATGTGTAATGTGTTTAATGTTTAACTTTTAATTAATTTTTTTTAAACAAAAATCATTTTTTTAAGGATGTATTATAATTAAAAACAAAAAAATATATATTTATTTCGTTACTAGTTAATTTTAATTAAATACATATAACTATTCAAAGGATGTGTAAGAATATTTCATTCTTATTCTCAAGAATAGATAAAGTATTTCAATGTTCATGTAAAACAATATAATTTTATATCAAACTTAAGAAGGATAAAAGTAATTAAAAGTAAACAATAATAGTATTATGCTGAGAAACACATTATATGTATCGAGTTCACACATGTACCTTTTTGAAGAAAAATAAAATATTTTTAAAATAAAAAATGCCAACTATAATTAAAAATAAAAGTGAATATATCCATTTCCTTAGTCATAATAAAAAATAAAAGAATTATTAATATTCTTATTCTCACTATGCTAGCTCGATTTATTATGGACATTACAACTCAAAAAATGTGGTAAAAATATTTCATTGAGTGTGGAAGATATACAATTATTATACTTCACAAAGATATTTCAATATAAGATACAGGTAAATTATTTAAATGTATAAACAAAGTGACTAATTGAAATAAAGAAAAAACTAGTTATTTCTTAATAAGAATAATAAAAAAGTCATATGCAATTTGTTCAATGATGAGTATGAAATTAATGTGGCATTTAAAAAATATTAATAATAAATAAGAAAATTGAGTTTTATATCAAATATATCAATAAAAAATGGTTAAAACAATTTAATTAACCTTACTATCCTACATGTTGGCTCCTTTGCTGGAATTGTAAGTTTAAGTTGTGCACTCTACATAATCTAAGTGCTCAATGAGTTTTTGAAGGCATTTAATAGATTTATACATTAAGAAAATGCAATTTAAACAATGAAAAAATGTACACCACCCTCTAAAAGAAATTAGCACATAAGGGATTTAATCCCTCTCCATAGTTGATAGATTTCGGGTTAAAATGAATCTATACTAGTGAATATTGAATCTATTTTTAGCATAGAGAATACTCTTCTCTATATTTCCTAACAAATCTATGAAATATATATATTATTATATATATAATATTATATAGATAGATATAGATATATTATTCATTATTCATTATTTTAAATATGCACAATTATACACTTAAGTTTAAGAATACAACTCTACTCAATTAAAGGAAATTTTAGTTTTACATCTTTCATAGTTTTTCTTTAATTAAAAAGGTAACAAATAATAAAAATAAAAATAATTTGATTTTAAAGCCATAGCCAAGTTTGGAACCAAAATTGCTGTATGAGGCACTTGTTTATGGAAAAGCCCTTTATATTTGAATCTTTGTATTTTTAGAAAAAAATGCACCTTCTTAACTATTGGTCATTCTTTTATTATGCTTGATATATCTTATTAGATTTATCACTACAATTTAATAAACAAATGTTATATAACCACAGGCATATCACAATTATTATATAATGTAATCATTAATATGTTTTAAAAAACCCTTTATATTTGAATCTTTGTATTTTTAGAAAAAAATGCACCTTCTTAACTATTGGTCATTCTTTTATTATGCTTGATATATCTTATTAGATTTATCACTACAATTTAATAAACAAATGTTATATAACCACAGGCATATCACAATTATTATATAATGTAATCATTAATATGTTTTAATGATTAGCTATAGAATAATTATTACATGATATTTATTTTTTTATTATGATAATATATCTAATAATATATCGTACGTATACTATAGAAATTTTCTTCAAATTTGAGAAGATTGTGTAAAATTCTTGAGATTTTTTAAAATCAATAGGAAGAATGAGTCGTTTTCTAATTTTTTCTCAATTAAAATGTGTTTATTATGATAAACATGCCTCATATTAAGATTATGTCGTCAAATTTGAAGGGTTTCCTAGATTTTCGAAAGTTTATCCACATAAAATGTGTTTAAAGAGGTTGTTCAAAATTGATTTTTGAGAAGGATATTTAAAATATATTTGGTGTCACCCCTTATTGTTAAATTTGGAGGGGGTTCCTAGATTCCACATCAAATTTGAGGAACTTTACATTATAGTAACCTATTTTGATTTGAGGAGGTTGCTCAAAATTGATTGTATACAACCTCGTTTAGTTTGAGAAGGTTATTGTGAAGAAATTTAGCCACGTAAATTCCATTATATTTAATTGTCAATCTATGGTCATAAACTTTTAAACACCAACATTGTATGTGTGGAACTAGTACATAAATGATTCTAAAGATATGAAAGAAATTTTACAATTTAATGCTGTAGGGCATGCATTGGCAATAAATTGAACTATCAAATTGAAAATTAAAAGGATACAAAGATTTGTTTAATCAATGAGCTTATTTTTTCAAGACAACTTTGTTAACTCCAATTATATTCTTGTGTTTGTCATAAAATCATTCTATGATTAATTAAGAAGCACGTTCATTATTCAACCTTCAATTCCTAACTTTTGTAGGGCAGAATCCACACTTTACACTTGAAAGATAAAATTCAATCAGGAAGAAAGTAAAATGCTATAGGCTTGCGTGATCACTAGGATTACATCTACAAAATATTTTTATGATCTCCGATCACAGTATTTTTTTTTGCATAAGCATCAAATAATTTTGCAATTCCTTAAAAAGCACTTTTTTCATTAACCTTCAATGCCTAACCTCAATACGGAAACCACACTTTTGTAATAAAGAACATATGAAAGTTCAAGAACTAAAATTACACAGAATTAAAATATTAATCTACAAATAAATAGAAATACAAATTATCTAATTAGATAATCTAACTAAGAAATAAATGAATTCACAACGCAAAAGTAGGGAGCCTTACCTATTGACTTGCGCTACAAAAGAAAACTATAGTTGAACTGAAATTGCGGACTTATATCACTACCAGGAACTTGGCATGTTTTAAATGGGCCTTTCAAAACAATAATTTAATACAACTGAACAAGTTATCCAAAAAGGACATGACACACATAAGCATGCAATGTCAAATAGAAAGACACTTAGATTGTTGACGGAGTTCACCCTTCCTGGGCTACGTCTCCAGGCCCTACTCTAAAAGGCTAGGACGCTCGTATTTCGATGAATAAGAAGAGGTACATCAAAATTATTGATACAATTGCGACTATTTCCCCTGTATGGAAATGTTCTCCTTAATAGAACTCTTGCAATTTCACTTGACATTCTACAAACGACTTGTCATTTACAATAAAATTATAGAGTCTCTAACAATGACTTTGACGTCTACTGAAATTGAGAATTCGAGTTTCATCAATACATTGATTATTTACCTTGTCTCCCCTTGTCTAAGTGAGGCACAATTCAGGTACAGACTTTTGCGGACTTCACTACTGTTGCTGGCGAACAAGTACTACCGTTGAATCTGGTATGCGTCAAAACCCTCGTGTCAGCTCTTCAAGTTTCCAAATTAGCTTTCAGATGCTTCCGGAAAGCCAAAAACTAACTTGAGAACTGCTTGCCTCTGAAATGACTTCAAATTTATTCTTTACATAGAATTTCACGTAGATGAACTGTGCACACTTGTAGCTTTGGTGATTGTCAGAAAGGAGGCCTTTGTCTAAGATTTCCAATGCCTATCTCCATTCGCAAAAAGGCCCAAGGATGACCAAGATATGCTCAAATTAACATTACTAGCACCAGTATGGCTTTGTTATGGAGCTCATTGTTCAACTCCCCCTCTGCAGTGGTGCAATGGTAATCCTTTAATAATGCCCCGGCCAAGTTCCAGGTTCGAACCTACCGGGATATACATGGCAATTTGTTTTAATTAGGTGGAAAAACATATACTCAATGCAATAAAAAAATTACAATTAGCACTATAGTTATAACAACTATTAATTTTGGCGCACTTCGTTTTGGTATGGTCTAACCATATAATGCGTATGCTTTACAAAGCTTGGATTGATTACAATATCCTCCACATGTTTGTGTAATGTCTTATCCTAAGGTTTATTCATGGTAGATATAGATTGGATCGGTGGCTTTTGTTACAATGATAATCCAAAGTTTTATCATATAACTCGGTGAAATACCATATCATAACTCAGCTCCCATCAGTGTGGCGGTCAAGTGTTATGGAAACCCATGACCATGTGAACTACTTCTGGTGATATTCCCATGCCACATAGTCATACAACGTTTTCCATGTGAACTGGACCTACTCCTTACTAGTTCCCAATGATTCGATGGTATATCCTGTGGCAATTCGATGGTATATAATTCCTAAGTTTAATCTCTTTGTACCTATCAAAAACAATCGTCTCCTTCTCTCCTTAGAAATTCTGTGAATCTAGCTCTGTTTCCTTTTGACCTTGTGATTCTGAAGTTCCAATAGTAGATGTAACAAATTTTCTTCTTGTAGATGGTGAATATATAATTATAATGGCAGCATGATCTTCTTTCTCCTTTTCAACATCTATCCTAAGAGTCACTTTTGCCCTTTTTCTATAACTGATCTTGAACTCTTTGGCCTCACCACCTATTATTGTTGATGATCTATCCTCTCTTTGTCTTCTACTCATTTTCTCTTGAGGAGTGGGAGTCTGTAAACTTGAAGTAGAAAACAATTCTTCTTCAGCTTCCTACAAAGTATTCTCTACCTATTCCAACTGATTTGTATACTTTTCTATCTCAGGCATTGAGGTATGGATGTGGGGAGTAGTTTTGTTTTCTACTCTTAGCTTGGAAATGATACCCCAAGGGTCATAAGACCATGTAAAAATCATGCTAAATTTCATCTCTTTAAGAAGTTTGTCTGCTTCTTCTCCTATTGTCCTTGTATTGCATATGAATGGGCCCACCTGTGTCTTTGTGCGAAACTGTGACTTCTTATTTGCCACCACAAAATGAATGTCATCAAAATTTAACATTTTTCTGATGTATTCCTGGGCAAAAATACTCATGGGGAGGTATTTAGGGAATCTGTATGGTGCCAATTCGCATCCATAAACTTTGATTTCTTTGTAGTTTTGGTATAAATACCAATCTCCACCCTTTGCCTGATCTATTAGATGTAAAATTGTTTTGATATATTCATTGATTCTAGGCTTATTGAGTTTTTTAGGATGTTCATTGTTGGGTGAACAAACTCTTCAATAAATTATTTGTATGAGAATTCTTGTTGCTCCTTCTGACCAATGCAGTCCAAAAAATCACAAGTTGCTAGTTTCCTTCATCATCTAACTTCTACATAGAAAAACTAAACCTGTCTACTTGATAATAAAGGAATGTGTAGATTAAAATGTAAGTGTAATTAAACACCTTTTCTGTTGGAAATTTTAGAAACTGTTCATGAATGCTATCAACCAATAATTGACTGAAATTGAATAAAATGGATGGTCTACTGTCTGTGGAAAATATGGAAAGGAAACCTAGAATGGACTCATCTATCCACTGATCAGAATAATAACCCAAAATTTATGAAATTATGGATATGTTTTGTTTAGCTAATTAGGGAAGATAGAGGAAGGGTATGGAGGGTTCATCTTGGGTAATTGGGCATTTTTAGGCAAGAAGATATCAAACATTTTGGATCTTGTAGCAAAATCAATCTTCTGATAAAGTTGAGTGAAGGATTCTAAGGAGAAAGGGGCACTATTTTCCACAGGGGGAGACATCATCATCTGGTTTATGGATTGGCCAGTAATTGTAAACATCATGTCACCAGATGGGGCCATAATAACTCTTTAGTTAGGGACATAACAGGCTTGACATTTTGTGGTGAATTTAGGGGCTTGGAAGGTCATATGGAAGATATAATGAGGAAGATTGGACTCTCAGAGTCCAATTTCATCAGTTTTGTCTGCATGCTTGTCCTCCAGCCAATAGTATAGCTCTAAAAACTCACAGCCACATTGGGTTTCACTAATCCGATAATCCCTGTCAGTGAAAGTAATATGATTTAAAATATGGAGGGAGGGATCAATGAATTGACATGTTTATCTTGGGTTTTTCTCTTTGGAGGTGTGATTAGATCAGGTAAAAGTAATAGTAAGTAACATGATAGCTTACCAGGAAAAGTTTGAAGAAATGAGTTGTTAGGGAAGGAAATAGAGGGTTGTCAATTCTGATCTAATCTCGTTGGAACACTGTTGAAAATGATTTCTTATCAAAACTGTGAATTGTAGAGAATGAGCAGTGAAAGAGAGAAAGGCGATGGTTCGAAAGATTTTAAACAACGCTGGGAAGTTCTGTTGGAGGTGGCGTGGGACCGTTAAGTTTGAACAGTTACCAGGAAGGCAAATTGAATGTCAAACGATTACTTTTTCCAGGAGAGCAATTAATTGGGCAACAACGAGGCGACGTGGTGGGAGATGAGTGGGGGAGGTGATGAAGTAGGTACATGGTAAGAGAATGAGAGGAAGGCGAGTTTGGAGGGAGTATAGGGTGGTAAGGAGTATTGGCTAAGGCAGGTGTGAAATGATGAGAAGGTGACACGTTAGGATGGGCCCAGCGGAGGAAACTGCCTTTTCATACCCGCCCTCTCGCCCCGACGATAAAGGTAGAATGGAGAGCGGGGAAAAAAGAAAATGAGGGTCATGGATCGTGAGGGGAAGATGATCTTGATGCTTTGAAAACAGCATCCATTAAATTTATACGGAAAAATAACTTTGTCCATATGCACCTTTATTTCTTTCTTTTGGAGTTAGGATAAAGGTTAGAAATAAAAAAACATGGAAAAATACTTTATCCCATTGCGCCCTTTTTACAATGTTACTAAACTTAGGATAAAAGGAACACATGCATATATTTATAAAACTAAATTATTTCTACCTACCCTTTGACTAAACTAACATTTTGATTCTTCTAAGGGGGTGCACTTAGACTAGGAAACCTGCATTATTTTCTTTTATGAAAAAGGAAAAACTATATAAATCTTATCACTTATTTATCCTATTGATTTAGATTAAACAATTGAATCAATGTCATTTTCTACCTAACTACAGATTTACCAAGATTAAACTGTTTGGAAAAGATTTATTCTCAAGTCTAATTTAAAGAATTTTAAACATGTTTAACCATGATTATACTGCATGATTAAACAAATAACTAGTCATTGTGGCATTTTAAAAAAGCTACACACAACCTTTATTTATCAATGATGAAGAAATCTATCTATCAATAGTGGCATTTAGAATTGAAACACTTTCACTATTATTTATTTTTGTTTTTCTTTTGATGGGGTTCTATCTTTTATTATTTTTCAATATTTTTGTTTTTCCTCTTTTCCTTTTTTATTTATACCCTCTTTTCATTTTTATTCTAATTTTCTTTTATTTGGAAATCATTCACAGATTGAAAATTATTTACAATATAAGATTCTTGAGATGAAATACTCAATCAGCTTGTGATCCTATAAATTAGAGGACCCTAACAATGGCTCCAACTGGGGATGGCACTCTCCCTGTGAGGTGCTAAGAACATTTGATCAGTAGCCTTCAGTGTTCCATTTCAGCAATATCCACCGCTGATTTCTTTTGTTGTAGAATTAAATATGGAAACATATCAATGGAAGCTTAGGGTCCTCTTTGCGAGCTTCAACTTCTATCAATAGGTCACCTAATAAAAATAATAAATACAACTATATTTACAATGATTTGATGCTTGAAAACTTGTATTGCTAAGAGAAATATTGTTTTAGCATTCTGCCATTCACAGGTGGACTAGGCATTTCTGTTCCATCTATATGCATGAGAAAAAAATGCATTGTGTCCTCTTAAAGCATCAATGATATAAGTTCTTGTCCATAGATTGTCAAATTTTCCATGCTTTCCATTGTCCTCTCTTCTGGAATCCCACTTTTAAACTCTATCACCCAAAGTGAAATCATCTACTTTATTTCTTCTATCAATTTTTTTTTTGATATTCTCTTGGATGACTGGAGATTTATTATAGA
>APFE031210142.1:54588-66073 GCA_000404065.3 Pinus taeda | reverse complement strand
GCTCCTCGAACCATATTGCAGGTATCCTTCTTGAACACTGTCTTTACACCTGCATCATCCAACTTGCTTACAAAAATCAGATTTTTGGCCAATGCAGGAATATGTAGAACACTCGGAAGGGTTCTAACCCTTCCACCTTGCAACTTCACTTTACTTTTCCGCGACCAATGATTCTAGCCTTCCTATCATCTCCTAAGAAGACATCACCACCATCGTATTTCTCATACTCGCAGAACCACTCTCTATGGGGAGTGAAGTGAAAGGATGCCCTGAGTCAATCAACCATGCCTCATGATCTACATGTGTACTTGAAGAAGCCAAGTACACATCCCCACCTTCATCTGAGGTGGTTTTTGCCTCTGCAGAAGGAGCATCATTAGATCCCTTTCCTTTATCAGGAGCTTTAGATTTACACTCCCTCTGAAGTGCCCTTCCTTTCCGCATTTCCAGCACACCACCTTTGTAGGTTTTCCTGGAGATTTAGATCTCCCACTCGATGACTTATTTTTTGTTTCTGTTCTGGGACCGTCCTCGTACAGACAAGGCATCACCATTCTGGTTGTCCATATTTTTCCGTCTCATCTCCTCCGTCAGCAAGGCTGAGACTATTTCATCAAACTGCAAAGCAGTTGCAATGCTACCTATTGCAATAACTAGACTATCCCACGAATCTGGTAGAGAACACAACAAACTGATGCACTTATCTTCATCTAAAATTTTAATATCAACAGATGATAATTGACTTACCACAGTATTAAACGCATTCAAATGCTCTGTCACCAAGTCTCCATCTTTCATCCTCAGGTTATACAGCTTTTTCCGCAGGAATAGTTTATTCACCAGAGACTTAGATTGGTACAAAGTCCCTAACTTGTCCCACAGATCCTTCGTTGTAGCTTCCCCTAATACATTCAACAATACTGAATCTGAGACACACAATCGTATTGTGCTCTTTGCCTTTCGATCCAACTTCTTCCATTCTTCATCGGTCACTCCCATTGGTTTAGTACCCAGATCTACAGAGATCCACTGATCTTTATCCACCAACAGATCCTCCATCTTGAGTTTCCACAACTCAAAAATCTAACCATTGAACTTCTCAATCTCTATATTTCCGTTGCTCGCCATCTTCTTTCACCACCAGAATCGATCTCGCAGATCTCCCACTGAACAGGGTCTACCACAGGCCCGAGCGAAACCCCTCAGCAACAAAGGCATCCCCTTGAAGCCAAAACAGCTCTGATACCAAATGTAGGTTTTAACCCCGTACATAAATTACCTGCATACGAATTCTAAATCACATGAAAAATAAAAAAGTGAGAGCATAACACATAAAACACATATACACAAAGACTTCCCACTGGATCCCAAAACCGGGACTACCAGCTTGATTTTTCATTATGTTCCTTTCAATGTTACAATATATATTTATACATGTCGAAGCATCCAATACCATGGACTGAAAAACCATTGCGTCCAAAACCATGGACCGAAAACCATTGCGTCCAAAAAACATGTGCGAAATTCATGCACAAAACCGTAGGTGGGTCCGCCCAACCTAACATAGGGTCCAAAACCAAAATTTTCTGGGGCGCTGCCCCAGACCCCATAAAGTGGGGTTACGGGTACCCCTCAAACCCCCTGTTAACTATGTGGAAAGAATATAACACAACCCAACAGTCCCTATCCTCATTTCCCTGCTCATTGATCAGATGAGAGGTACTTCCCATGAGTCCCAGACTGCATGGGTAGGATGCCTCGACAGGAGAACTAATCATCCTATCCACAAGAGATTGAATCATCCTGTCCACAGGAGAGTGAATCATCCTATCCAGTGGTTGCCACATAGAACTAATCATCCTGGCCCACAAGAGAACGAATCATCCTATTCCACAATCGTCATGGAGAACACACCATCCAGGCCCACAAGAGAACTAATCATCATGTTCCATAGTCACCATGGGGTGTCAGAGGGGATGGTTGAACCTTTTACCCTTTAGAAAGTGCACCAACAGGGGATGGTGAGTCACCCTGTGGTCGTATGTCTCTCCAAGAAGTACCCCGCACCCCCTGGAGCTCCCAGATCTCAGTACATCATACTTGACCCTCACTAGAGGGTCTCTAAATGACACCAAGTTGTTCTTGGAAAATCAGGGATTTGATCTTTCCTAGGGGCTTTGTCAGAATGTCGATGACCTATTCATCTGTACCGATATGTTGGAGCCTTATTATTCCTCTCCGCACCACATCTCGAATATAGTGGTACCTGATATCGATATTCTTGGAGCAATCATGAAATACAAGATTTTCTAATAAATGGATCCCACTCTGGTTGTCACATAGAATCACGATGGTATCCAATGAAAATCCAAACAGCTCACTAAAGATATTTCACAACTAGACTGCCTCACAGGAGGCCATGCTAGCAGCAATGTATTCTGCCTCGGTGGTGCTCAGAGCCACCGACTTCTACTTCCTGCTCATCCAAGATATTGAGGCAGATCCCAAAGAGAAACAACACCCGGATGTGCTCTTCTGATCCTCCACATTGCCTGCCCAATCAACATTAGTATAACCAAGTAGTCTCATATTTCTGGCAATGTATCTTAATCCATGAGTGATTGTGCCACGAAGATATCTCAACAGATTCTTGGCACCAATCCAATTTGAGTGACGAGGCTCAACCATATGTTGGCTCAAAGTGTTGACTGTAAAGCATATATCTAGACAGGAGTTCACCAAGAACATCAATGCTCTGATGAGCTGTTGATACTCAGTAGCATTTCGTAAAATGGGTCCGGCAGCACTACCGCTTAACTTCTTAGAGTTAAGCTCCATCGAGGTAGGTACAGGCTTGTAGTCCACCATGCCGAATCTTTCTATTATCTTCACCACATACTCTCAGTGAGATAGGAAAATCTCCCCTGGTTTCTGCCAAACTTTGAGTCCTAGGAAATAATGCATGAGTCCTAGATCTTTCATCTTGAATTCAGAAGCTAACTCCCTCTTACTGTGAATGAGAGGGTCTGCACCTGTTAGAAAGAGGTCATCAACATATAGCACCAGTATGAGAGGTTTGTCATCTTCAACCTTAAAGTAAAGGTTAGGATTGGCTTCACTCCTAGTGAATTCCAGCTTCATCAAGTAGTTATCGATCCTCTCATACCATGCTTGGGGTGCTTGCTTCAGCCCATAGAGGGCCTTCTTCAACTTGCACACATGAGACTTTTGATCATAAATCTCAAATCCTTCAGGTTGCTCTACGTAGACCTCTTCTTTGATCGAACCATGTAAGAACACGGTCTTAACATCCATCTGATGTAGGTTCCATCCTTGTGAAGCTGCAAGGGCTATGATCAAGTGGATGGTGGTATATCTGGCAACAGGTGCAAATATCTCATCATAGCCTATACCTTCCTTCTAGGGGAATCCATGAGTGGCAGAACGAGCCTTATACTTTTCTATACTTCCATCAGTTGCATGCTTTATCTTGTAAAGCCATTTAGAAGTGACAATTGTCTTGTCCTAGGGTCTGGGGACCACATCCCAGACATCATTCTTCATAATAGACTCATATTCTTCAGTCATAGCATCCTTCTATACTTGATGCTTGACGGCATCTGTGAATGATGAAGTCTCATTTTGGATGATCGTGCTCATGATAGTTAGGTATCCCTGATACCTATTTGGCTTCTTGCTTTCACGGAAGGTTCCACGGGGAGCTGTGTGTCCTTCAGAATCATCAAGTGTCCCCCTAAGCCATGAAGGCCTCTTCCTTGAAGGGGAAGGCTCAGGTGGAGGAGAATCAATAGGATCCATGGAATCTTCCACATTGGGCATTGTTTCATCATCTTTTTCTTTCGGTTCCCTGGTGTCAACTTCTTGAGAGCTCCTCACAGTAGGAAGATTGTTCACCTTGCTGAGAACCATATCTTTGTCAAAGGTGACATCATGACTAATCACAACTTCCCTTTGACTGGCTACATAGATTCTATAGCCCTTAGTATTTTCACTATAGCCCACGAAGATTCCTTTCTTTCCAGATGCACGCAATTTGTTTCTTTTCTCTTTCAGCACATGAAAATATACAGGGCTTCCAAAAATTCTCAAATGAGATACGTCAGGTTTCTTACTGGTGAACATTTCTTCGGGAGTCTTGGAATCCAATGCTTGATGGGCGCATCAGTTTTGTACATATATAGCAGTGTTTGTAGCTTTGGCCCATAGAAACTTCATAAATCTTTGATCATGGAGCATAGCACAGACAACTTCCATAATTGTTTAGTTCTTCCTTTCTGCCACACCATTCTGTTTAGGAGTGTATGGTGTAGTAGTCTCCCTCTTAATGCCAGCCTCTTTACAAAAGTCATGAAACTCATTAGATTCATATTCAGTCCCATTATTAGTCCTTAAGATCTTGATATTTTTTCAGTTTGATTCTCGATCAAGGCTTTGAAGTGTCGAAACCAGGAGAACAATTCATCATTCTTTTTCAAGAAGTATATCCAAGTCATGCGAGAATAGTTATCTGTAAAAGTGAGGTAATATGAATATCCTCCCAAGGAGTTCACAGGTATCATACGAGATATGTCTGAGTGAAATAACTGCAATATATCGGAGGTCTTGCTTAGGCTTGAGGGGAATGGCCTCCTTTTTAGCTTTCCTTTGGCACATACGAGATATACACCTTCTTGCTCTAATCTGAACTTGGGCATCCCGATAACCATTTTTCTTATATCAAGTAGAGCCTTATAATGAAGGTGAGAAACCCTCCAATGCCATAGTTTGGACTGAAGAGATGTGTCACAAGACATGACACCTAGCGGACTTCCTTCGACCTGATATAATGGATCAACTTGAAACCCAAGACTGAATGCATATTTAATATTGTTTTTCCATACACGTACCTTGCCATCGCTGAAATCTACCTTGTAGCCATTGTCTTCCATTTCTGAAATGGACACCAGGTTCTTTTTGAGATCAGGTACATATAACACATCTTGTAGGTGGATTGTATTACCTTGATTCAATTTAAGAGAGACATTGCCTACACCTTTCACAGGATATTTCATATTATCTCCAAGGACAATTTCCATGTTGGTTTCTTTCTCTATCAGATTATGGAGAACTTCTTTGTAACCAGTGAAGTGCCTTGAGGCACCACTATCAATAAGACAATTTCCCAATGAGTCCGGAGGAGCAGAGGAAGATAGAGCAGCTGGTAGGTAATATTCATCCTGCTTATTGTCAACAGTGTTAGATTCATACTTGGAATTTCTTGCCTTCTTTAATGGTTGTCCTCTTCCTTTGTTTCCAACAATCCTTTTACCTCGGCCATTTGATGAAAGGGTTTCCCCATATTCAGGAAATTGGTTGAAGTTGCACAGGGACAACCCTGCCCCTACAACATCACCCTAAAAAATAAAGAAATAAATTCTTAATGTCACATGCAGTTGAAAGTGGAAATTGGACTATATACTATGCTTCAGAAAGAGCTTCAATGAAGAAATTACTTCGCTACAGTCAGGAATATGTCGAAGATCGCAGAAATCTGAGATGAAAGACAAAGGTGCACTATAATAGGGAGCGTATGGAAGTTCACTGGAAAAGTATAAATATGTGCGTTAAAAGGGAAAAGACACGTGCAAAGTTGTATTTAAGACGCCAGGTTCATAGAATTTAAGGATAGATATGCGTTTAATGATGAAATCTAAACAGAATTGGGACAAAACAAATCTAATGATGAGGTTCAAATGTTAGAATTGTTATAAATAGCTGACTCCCACTCAGATTAAGAACTTTTCTAAATTGAGAGCTCGAGTGATTGATAGTGCGAAGAAGTTGCAGGAGACTCCACTGTGTATGTCAACTGAGAGATCTTGGGAGGAGATTGTGCAAAATTTTCGTGAGCAGGGATTTTCTAGAGTCATGGAAGCCTCCGATATGTCCACGCCAGCAGTTGAAACACCCACAATAGAAACGCCACCGCCACAAAAGTTGCAGACAACTCCAAGGAAAAAGCAAACCAAGGAAGAAAGAACCAAGAAAAAGCAGAACAAGAAGACTTCAAACCCTGTGAAACCTTAGAAGAAACTTCAGCAGGTTGATATTGAAGAAGAAGTGGAGGAAGTTGGTGTGGTGTTTATATCGCCTCTACCATCATACATCGCACCAAGGAAGACAAATGATAAACTAGTAAAAGATGCCAAAGATGCGAAGTATGGGACATGCACACCTCTATTGCTAGAGGATGTGTCATTTGAAGGAGAGATTTTAGGAAAACAATCGTAGCTAAAATTCACAGACAATTATTTTAATGACCGGACGAAGTACCTATAGTTCGTACCAAACAAGTACTTGCAGCAGGTTCACTACCCAAACAGTGGAGTGATGAGATTGGAGCCACAACGGTGAGAAAATGGGTAGGCACAGTCGAGATTGCTCAACATGTTGAATGTGCCGCACTTTGGCAAAAGTTCAACAAACACCGCATGTTTGTGACAATTCTTGATATTAATAGATGATGGACACCTATGGATGTGGAATAAGATACCCATAGACCAAATGTTGATCTGTAGGATCACTAGATTACCTTACCATGTGCAGAACCCATTGGAGGAGTTTGTGGGAAAGGATTTGGACCGCGTTGTGGTAGAGAATATGAAGAATAAGTATGGGTTTGTCAAAGGAAATAGGGGATATGACATAAACTTGATCAAATACCAAGTAGTCCACTTCGCCGCACATATTTTAGCTAGAAAGATCATGAGGAATTTCCGCACAAATGAAGTTCTCACGTTGGTGGTGTCTTTAGCCACACAGTGCAAAAATGGAGTCTAGTATAACTGGGATGTATATTTATGTAAGGAATTCTTAGATGAATATCGTGAGGTCCAGGAGAAATTAGGTACATCTTTCCATTATGCCTGGTTAATTTTGACCATTGCTTTGTTGGCATGGAAGGAGTTGGAGGATAGTTTCCTTCGACGAAGAAGATATATGTGAGGTCGTGAGGTATGATTCACTGTGGCATACCACTCAACCATCGTGAGCACAGGAGAATAGGATAATTTTTATATTATATCAAATGGATCTACACATGTTGGTAAACCACCATCCATGCCTTTCATTAATTTTGCACAAATAGTACAACCCTGTGGTGAGGTTCAAGGAAAATTTTCATAAATCGTACATACAAGAATGCAGAGACACGAAGAAGGAATGGCATGCATTACGATATGTGGTCAAAGAAGATGATATGGTAGAATTAATAATGACATGGCTTACAAAATAGATGAATCTGTTGGAGGAAGGAGGAGACATCGCAATAGAAGAAGAAAATCTGGACACTTCACACCATGGCGAAAGTAGTGGAAAAGAAGGAAGCGGAGGAAGAGGAAGAGGAAGAAGAACATTGTGATGAAGAACACAAGGAAGATCTAAAGCAGTCGAAGATACAACTAAGTAGACAGAAAAGGGAAAAATAGATAAATTTGCAGCAGAGAAAAGGAAGATACGGAGTGGAGATTCACCAAGCAGCAAAAAGAAGCACAAAGCAGATAAATCCAAGGCCACACCCTCGCGGGTCCTTACTAATGGGGACCTAGATGAGATTGGCGAGAAAGTTCAGGAAATCACTGCACAATCATGGAGCAAGATAGATGATCGCTACAACGCACTCCTCACTCATTCGAGCATAGAATAACAGAGGCTAAATTATTTACACAAGCATCCAAAGAACCAGCACAACTAACTCAAGGACTATGACCAGAAAGTCTAATAGAAACGATGTTTGGGATGAGAATAATGTTGATACCTACCATAGCTCTACAGTTCGACTCCGTTGAGGTGAAGAAGAATGTGAATAGTTGGGATCATATCAACATGAATATGGCAACGCTGCCCATTCTGGTGTTACATGAGTTACACTAAGGCATCGAAAATGAGTTAAAGGAACATGAACAACACACTTCAAGGTTGAATATTCAAATAGAACAAGAACGAGTTGCGTTGAAGAAACAACTCGACCAGGCAATCAAAGAAAAGGAGCAAGCAGAGCTAAAACAACAGAAATTGAAAGAAGTGCACGAAGCCACTTGTAGGGAAGTTCCAGACATGGATGTTCGCGAGGAGCAACCCGTAGAAGATAAGGTTGCGAAGCTCGGCCTTGCAGTCAGGGAATACAAGGATAAAATTGCCAAAGTGAAATTTAAATATGAGATGTAGATTAGCGAGCTGTACATGAAGTTGTAGCTGACTACACCATCGGAAGTAAGAAGTCAGAGGGAGGATGACCTAAAGTTAGTCATGGTTAACATCTCCATTGCATTAGAAGACTACAACAAAATACTGGATGAAAATTTTCAAATTTGGACTTCACTGTAGGAAGATCCAAATTCAGAAACTGTAGGAGGAAATGTAGCAGAGGCAGTAATAGTTAGAGGAGAGTCAAGCAGTTGTGAAGACATTTTCTATATTGTAGAAGCTTGCAAATATCAATGAATTGAAGGTGTTGTAGAAGAGGATCAAATAACTGAAGTGGGAAGAGTAGATATTGATAGAAAGAACCCAGCCTTAGCAGAATGAGGACCTTAAGATCTCGCAGATAATAGATGAGAAGCTTCAAGAGATTTGACAAAAGGAGGAAACATTACTATAGAAGGTTGTAGAACATGTAGCAGAAGCATAGTTGGAAGAAGCACGCAACGAGGATAAACAAATGACAAAAATGCTCCAACAATTCAACAAGGCCTACAATAGCATTACAGAAAGGATCAAAGGAACAACATCTAAGTGACTCGGGATGAGTCACAGGTGAGTGTTGGGGGCATGTTGGGCGCGGCCCAACTTGGCTTGAATTTTACTGAAGACTCCACATTTTGGGGAGTGGAGTGTGAAGTAAAAGATGCAGCGGAGCGCGAAGTGGACCGTGCGGTGGAGCAGTGAAGCGCTAAAAGGAGACCACGCAATAGATATACCACGTAGTATATGGACCTAGGAGTTTGTCAAAACCCCTCCCTTTTCTTAAAAACAGATAATATTGAATGATTCTGGACCATAGTTCCTTGTATTTTGGAAACCATGGTATTGGGTCCATGGTAATGTAGCGATGTAATCCCTCAATGTAATAGTATATATAGGGATCAATAATAGATAAGAGGATCATCTTAGGATCATACCATGTATTAAATGGTTGAATCTTTGTGACAAGGTTTTGTGGCAAAGGAAAGGCTCTACAGTTGAGTGTGCAGATGACCTGTAGAGCGCGCAGGTCAAGAATTGTTTGTTGTACAAATTATATATTATAAGAAATAGTTCTTGTGGACATAGTCCCACACTGGGATGAACCACGGTAAAATATGTGTCTTCATGTGTTGATTTTCTTATTACCTACACTTATTTCAGTACTATGAAGTTTATGAATGTTTTAGTAATAAATGTAATTGTGCGAAGTAATAAGTACGATGTAGTTCAGGAATGTGAAGTAGCTTGTTGTAGCATAGTAGTTTATTACAATCACATGCATTCACAACACAATAATATTTATAATGTGGAAAAGTAATGTGAAGTAGTTATAAGTGATAAAGCATAAGAAAATACATAATTTCCACATCGTAGTATCCCTCAAGGCTGTAGAAACCTAGTTATGCAACCTCCCATAGTCACTTCGAGTGAGATTGTGACTTGTTTGTCGGTCGTTGTTGAAAGGGCTAGTGATTGAGGGTTTTTTTGGTGCGCAACAAAATTCGAACTTGGGTCAACCCAATCTAAGCCAAAAGGATCCCTATCATGTGTTGAAGCATTTTTTTCAAGACTTTGTTGATTGCTTTGACTTACCCATTCACCTGTGGGTAGTAGGGAGTTGAGCTCTCATGGTGAAGGCCCAACTTGGCAGTTAGCTTAGACATCAAGTGATTGTGGAAATGTTTCCCATGGTTTGTAACTATAGCTTATGGCACACCAAACCTTGCAATGACATGATTGAAAAGAAAGAGTAGTTGTTTTGCTAGTGCTATTATATTTAAGCATCGCCTCAACTGACTTGGTAAAATAGTCTAATGCAAAAATGATTTAGCCATGCCCCTCGGCTGAGTGAGGGTTACATGTCATAGAGTCAATTCCCCATTTTGCGAAAGGTCTAACAGTGGAAACAAGGTGTAAAGGAGCTATTGGAGCATGGGTTTTACGATCATACATTTGGGAGGCATCACAGTTTTGGACCACGAGGATACAATAGCAAAACATAGTAGGCCAAAAGTAGCCAGTGTTGGAAATAGTACTAAGGGGGGGGGGTGAATCAGTATTATCAAGTCAAATATTCCCTTTTCAGCTAGTTGACATTGCAGAGAATCAATAATCATATTTTTCTCTTCTAAACAGACTTTGAGTTTAGAAATTTCTTCATAAAAACCTTCTTCATCTATAGCATCCATGTAATCATCATCTTCAAAATCCATTAAGAGTTTATAATTATTACCTCGTTCATCTTCATCACTATTTGAAAGTCCATCACTATCTTCATGAGTGTAATAGCTTTTCTTGTTTGCATTCTGTTTCTTGTTCCATCTAACAGATTCTTTCCCCTTGTCAATCTTATCCTTATGAGGACATTTGAAAGCATAGCGACCGACTCTTCCACAAGCAAAGCATTTGAAAGATAACTTACCTCGGAATCTTCCAGTACCCTGTTGAAGGTTCTTGACAAAATTTGATTCTTCCTCTTCTTCTGACACATGTCCTGACTCATAGTAATCTCCTTTGCCTGAAGTCTTGAACGCAGCTTCTCTCCTGTCTGATGGTCCTCCTTTCTTCATTTCATAAGCAGTCAGAATTCCGTGCAACTGTGACATGGTAAGATTTCGTAGATTCTCTTTTTCTTCTATTGCAGAAACTTTAGATTCAAACCTAGGGGACAAAGATCTTAGAACTTTTTCAACCACAACAACCTCTTTTATTTCTTCACCCAAGTTTTTCATACAATTAACAATCTCATCTATGCGAAGGAAATAGTTAGCCACACTTTCATCATCATGCATTCTGAGATTTTCATACTGAATTCTGAGGGTTTGAAGTTTTGCTCGTTTTACCTGATCATCTCCTTCATAGCTTAGTACAATCTTGTCCCATATTTATTTTACGGATTTATACTGCATAACCTTGACAAATTCTGACTGAGATAAACATCCTAATAGAGTATTGACTGCCTTTGCATTTGTTTCATATTTCTTCTTCTCGGCCGGATCTGTAGGAGTTGCTGATGGAAAAGTATACCTTGTATATATGATATCCCAGACTTCTGTACCAAGAGATTGAAGATAGGCAGTAACTATACCTTCCAATATACGAAGTTTGTCCCATAAAAAATCGATGGCCTGATTGATGCTTCCCTCTCGTAGTTGCTCATGATGAAAGATCTTCCTTCAAGCGATCAAGCTTCTTCTGAAGGACCTGCTCTGATACCAATTGTTGGAAATAATACTGAGAG